>CAUYRH010078967.1:0-32116 GCA_963574655.1 Perodicticus potto
TGATTAAAAGGCCATGAAGGCTATGTTAAATAGTTCAATGAAAATATTTCAGATTGTATATAAAGTCAGCACATTATGCTCCATGATTGCACCAATGTACACAATTATGATTTAATAAAAATTAAAAAAAAAAGAAAAGAACACAATGACTTTAAACAATGACTTTAATTCCTCCCAATTTTTAAAGATAAGAGAATTCCTGTAAACTGAGCCATATAATGTCCCTAAGGGCTATTTTATTAAATGTTATGCATTAAAATAACAGTAGATTAAAAATATATACTCCACTGGTAAACATAATGGCTGTAGTTGATACTATATTAAAGGTTGGGAAAAAACAAATCATTGAGGACAATGTTGATCATTACCGAAGTCTTGGCTGGTTAAGAAATTTATTAGTTTTTAGGCATTGTTTGCACATTTTAATCTATCTACATCTCTAATATTTGCTCTACTTCCTTAGAACAGTGAAAGTATATTTATTTATTATTTTAGACTGGGAAGACTTTTCTACTTACAGAAAAGAAGATAAAAGAAGAAAAATATAAATGCCACCATTGCTATAGTTTTGAGCAAAGTGGCTGTGACTAAATAAACCAGGCCAATGTTTATATTTCATTTTCACTACATTTAAAATGGACAAAAATATATGAGATCTTTATTATTTAAGTAGAACTAAATAACCCCTTTCTTTCTTCTGTTTGACAAAAACTTATATATATAACTAGTTATATATATCAAAGCCCTTTCTTAGAATTCAAAGCAAAAAGCACAATAGGAGTCACATGTATTATTGTGATTAAGAAATAATCAGATCATTATGAGGGGGAATAAAAACAGGTTGGGACAAAGAAGTCTCTGAAATGAAGCAAAACGTGAGAAGGAGATCATGAGTCGTGACTCATTTAATCTTCAGTTAGTTGAAATCCTAGGATATTGCAGAGATGTTCAAATAATTATCAGAAAATACTACTGGCTCATGGAAATTACTATGTAAGTATTATAACTGACCTATAAAGACATAAGGAGTAAAAAACAACATGTCTTATTTAGGGAGATCTTTAGATAAGAGAAGAAACAACAAAATTAAAGAGGTAATATAATGTAAAAATAGCCAGTGGGAATAGAGTAATGCAAGTGATTTTAAAGGGGGTGTATATGAATTGAAATGTAGTGCAATGGCTTTAAGAATTCATTACCTTCTTTCTAATTGGGTATTTAGATTTTCAACTGTTTTTCCACTAACACATAGTTTTTTTTTCATACTCATTTTTGGGGTCAGTTTTATTAACTTACAATGCAAACCAATGGAAAAAGACAAATCTCTCCTGTGACTTATAAATTGAGAGATAAAAATAAGCCATGGTAATAAGACTGTGGACAGGAAGAAGTCTTCACTGAAACTTAAGCTCTAACAATTTATTTCATGGCTTTGAATCACCTATATTTCTAAAATGTGTGGATGAAATAGAGTAACAGGTAAATAACCTTACTTGCCTAATATAGAGCTGATTCTTAAAACGATGCCTTGCCCATTCTAGGTACCAACTCTTTTTTCCCTCATGAAAGTAGTGTAGAAGAAGGAGGCCTCTTCTGCAAAGACTTGAGGGCATCACTTGCTGAGTGTCCATAGATCCACCTGAAGTGAGAACGGGACAGGAGCTACCTCTGGGAAGCAGGCCAGTCAGAGCACAGGACAGTGAGTCTGTGAGTCCCTGTAAGTTCCAACCAAGGAAAATGGGGAACTTCCTCAAAGATCACAGTAAGGAGGCAAAGATATGGAAATATGTTTATGGTCCCAGAAAGAAGGTAAAGGGGGAATCCAATCTCAAAGGTGAATTGCCAGAGAAACTCTTGCCAGGCTTCAGATAGACTTTTAAAAAAGATAAATTATGCCAAACTAAATGGCAATTGACCTGTAGTTGAGGGTGAGAACAGAGTTATAAAATACCCTACCTGGTACATTTTTTTGAGTGGAGCTCGTTAGTCCTGCCATAGGGTCACTCTGTGGTGTCAGCAGTAGACTGAAGCTTAGTTGCCGTCCAACAATCCACGACCCAGAAAGTCATTTCTGGATATACTTTATGGGAAAGCACCATGATTTTAGATTCCAGCTTTGGCCATTTCAAGCAGTTCACTTTCAACAATGTTCAAATACCATTAAAAATCTTTTCATTTTTTTTTTTAAGACTGTGGAAATTTTCAGTAAAATGGAAACAAATTGCTATAAGTAAACCATTTGTCACAGTCTGATTACTTTGCAGCCACTCTGGGAACACCAATTTGTCATGCTAGATCAAGATAACCACAGCCTGACTAGAGGAAATGGCTTTTTGCCTACTAGTTGTGATTTTTTTAAACATTCACCCGGAGAGACGTGCTCCATGGAGTCTTCATGTTCCACTCCAGCTGTGTGACCGAAGAGGAAAGCTAAGGCATTAAGAACAAATTGCACCATCTAAAAGCATTTAAAGGCAAAATAATTAACTATGGTTAAATATAAAACACAGGGTTGGAATAAAATATGCATTTAGAGTATAATATTTCATTGTATATGTTTAAGTTACTTAAATGAGAAAAAGTTAAAGAACTATTACTCAGTTGGAAAAAGAAGGATGAAGAATAATCGAATAAATGTTTTCAAATACATTAATATCTCAGCATAAAGTAGGCAAGTAGGAAATGTTTGATGATTTGTTAGTTGCTTAATATGAAAGAGACAACCGGCTTGTCCTCTTGTTTTTACTATATATTAAAGTTGAGAAGGCTTTTAAAATTAGATTGTTTAATCACCTACATTTTTTGAGACAGTTCAGGTATAATTTAGCAGAGTAGAGCTCTTTCCTTTTCTTTAAAAATAAGACAATTATTCAAGATTCCTCCGATCTTTTTTCTTACATAGCCACTCAGAATATAATAGAAATGACATTAGGTGAGTGTAACTTGCTGAAATAGCTAGCATAGGTCAAAAACTGGTATCAAATCATATCCCTAGAATGAATCGTGCAAACTAAGAATACTTCTATGCCCGTGCAGTGGCTCATAACTGTAATCCTAGCATTCTGGGGGGCTGAGGCCGGTGGATTGCTTGAGTCAGGAGTTCACCAGCCTGAGCAAGAGTGAGATTCTCATCTCTACTAAAAAGAGACAAATTAACCAGGCGTCATGGTGGGTGCCTACAGTCCTAGCTACTCCGGAAGCTAAGGCAAGAAAATCTCTTGACTCCAGGAGTTTGAGTTTGCTGTAAGCTATAACACCAGGGCACCTTAGCCTGGGGCAACAGTGTGAGACTCTGCCTAAAGAAAAAATAAAAAAGAATGCTGCTAGATTCCCTTTTGCATATCTAACAGTCTTCACCATGATAATGGTGACTTTTCCCCAAGAACATTGCTAGTCCACTGCTTGTGTCATTAATGATCATAGTCAAGTTTAGAATAGCAAATATACTATTATTTTGTTAATCTTGTGAAGATCAAACTGTCAGCAAAGACAGTCGAGCCTTTTTGCAATATACTATTTGCTATATGATATTTTATGACATAGGAATCCAAACTGGTTATCTCTACTGGCATCTGACCCTTGAAGGCACCTTCCGATGTATACCTTGAAAGCATTTTTTGAGTTACAAACTGAATGGGCACTAAGTATCAATATAGTAGAGCCTCCATAGTTGACCACCTCCCTGTCTCCTTATATTGACCTAATCTTCATAGAGCAGACACACACCACATGTACTTATCAGTACAGTAGGCCTAGTTTCCTATGTTGAACAACAAAAAAATAGCAGGCATGTGGTGGACGCCTGTAGTCCCAGCTACTCAGGAGCCTGAAGCAAGAAAATCACCTAAGCCTGGGAATTGGTGAGCTGTGTGATGCCATGGAACTCTACTGAGGGCAATAAAGTGAGACTCTGTCTCTACCAAAACAAACAAAAAAAAAGAAAGAAAGAAAAATTAGGTAGGCCTTGTGGTGGGTGCCTGTAATACCAGCTACTGCAGCAGCTGAGGCAGGAAGATCACTTGAACCCAGGAGTTCGAGATTTCTGTGAGCTAGGCTGATGCCATGGCATTCTAATCTGGGTAGCAGAGTGAGACTCTGTATCCAAAAAAAAAAAAATTGCAGATCTTTTTCACCATCTTCTCTAGTGTCCACTACATCACTCTACATATTGTAGAAATATAGTCCTTTGCAGAAGCACTGCCTATGACTAGAGGATCTTTGCTATCATGATCAATAGTCTAGAAAATAGATGTATTATTCAATATCATTTGCATATTGTAGTTTACTTTCAGTCTCTATCCAATTCTAGATATTTATCAAACTATCTAATATGTATCTATCAATCTTTTTACCTATCATTTATTTGAGTTTTTTTAACTTCAAATAATTTTATGAATATTTTCTACATATTAGGGCTATAAAACTATTTACCTCATAGGGTTTTTGTAAAGATGAAAAATTAATGCATGCAGATTGCTTAAAATTGTGCTTAATACGTAGTAAGTTCTCAATAAATGTTAGCAATGATGATGATAATATTGGTGATGATGATGCTATACTAGACACTTTGACATTATTCCTGCAATTTATTGAACCTTCATTAAAGGGCTTTATTTTCTTAGTAGAAATGGGTCTTAGATTTATTTTTTCACTATCAGCATTTCCAGTAAAAAAAAAAAAAAAAAAAAAAATCAGTCATCAGTAGGTTTTGTAAAGTTTTTGAAAACTCTCCAGAAGGTCTTGGATGTATTCTCTCAGGATGTACAACATATTTCCAGTGAATGTGTTAAAAATTGCTTGCTGTCAATCCTTTTCACTTTAACAAGTTGTTGCCAAGCAAGACTAAATTTGTTTTTCTTCTGGGAAATTTTCCAAGATACTAGTACCTGTTAATACTCACTGATCTGTATGGCGTTTATACATCTAGAAGATCTGTATGGCGTTTATACATCTAGAGGCTTGAAAGATTAACAAAAGTTCTGTACATTTTAAGGGTTACCCTTCAGATTATCCTAGTTAAATAGAACGTATTTGACTTACAGAGGGCTCTTTAGGTAAAGTTTGAAATCATGACCTTTTCTTCTTCCCATTCCCCTCTCCCCAAATAAACTAAAACAAAAACACCTATCTCTTAAACATACAACACAGAAAGAAAGCAATTCAGTTATTCACAGCTTTAGGCACTGAAGCGTGTCAGAGGATGTGTTAATACACTTATTTGATTTTTCCCAATGAAAGAAGGGTATATATGGAAATTGCTACCAGTCAGAAAAATAATAATGATAATTACTGGAATGTAAATGATTTGGGGAATATTTTTGGAGAACATTCATAATAATTCACTTGAGGACTTTGAGTATTTTAATGTATATTCTGGGAATTTTTAGTTTGATGTTCAGAAAGAAAAACCCCAAATTGTTTGATGCCTTCTTTGAAGGCTAGGCTAGATGGAAAACGGTACTTACTCAGATTAGCACTCTCTCCACTCTTACGCTATTTAAAATATTTTCAGTTTTCCTAAATACCTGATCTTAACAGCTTGATTTTTTATCAGTTTAGAAAATTGACATTTCCCTATCGAATAGCAACTTAATGTTGATGCTACTTGGATAAAGCACCTAAATAAAAGCAATACAAAAAAAAGTTCTATCTACAATTTTTATAAAATAATATTACTTTAATACTTTGGAAATTAAATCATGCCTATTTTCCTTGAAGGAAAAAACATATTGAATTCCCTAAATTAATGAAGCTGCTAAATGGGTAGGGAGTGCCCAAGGAGAAAAGACATCAGAAAGATATGAGAAATTTTCAGACTTCATTCATTTCTGCCTGACACTAGCTATTCCCTTGAAAAATATCTCTGTGATAGATTTTCAATCTGTCAGAATTACTGACATTTATTTAGTGTTCTGAAAGTCTTTTCAAAGAACTAAATAGCAACTTAAAAATAAAACTTTTGGTTGAAAATCAAATGCAAATTCATGATGGAGGCAAAAAGGAGTCTATGGTGAGATAAAGAATAATTAGCATGGCATTATAACATAAAGAAGAGAATTATATCCTGCACAATATATTCTGGCATATAGTGATGTGATAAAATACACCAACAAAAAGGAAAAATCATCTAAATACTGGTTTAATTTCTGTTTTACTGAAAATAAAGGAAATAGTTACACATGAAAAAGGAGACACCTACTTTTGTTTTATACGATGGTAAATTTGAAATAAATTTCCCAGATTTCTCACTTCTCTTGGAATTCTTAGTTATACATAAAATGCATGAGGAACTTTGCTACATCTGAGATCATATGAAATATTTCCTATTTTGAGCACTGCATAAGACTGGCAAAAAATGATGAAGTGTTCCGAAATAGCATTTGACTTTGAGTCTACTACATTTGGTTCTGCACAATATTGATCAGTATACTTGCTGGGTTAGCAACAAAACTTAGAATCACTATTCAGCACTATTTAAATGTAGCCAAAGAAGCTTATTTCATTTCTTTTCTGTTTTCTCTTTTCTCTCTTGATGAATTGTGCTAGACCACTTTAAAATTAGACAGGCTAGTGTGTGTGGGGGTGTGTGTGCGTGTGTTGTGGTATATCAATCTGCATTTCTAAAGATCTCACTTGGATCACAAGCACCTTCTGAAAAGAAGATAAACAGTGTGATTTTTGCACTCTACCTGTTGAAAGTTGAATTTTCAGAATATAACTGTAAGATTTTGTCTTTATAGTGATGGTTTTATATCTCACTCATAGCACTCCTGATAATAATTTGATAGACTCAGCTTCCGAATGCCCTTAGTTTGAGATATGATCTACTTTATTCATCTGAAGTCTGATTGCCAACCATGCAAAAATTATTACTGATAAACCTATTCAAATCTTTCCTGTAAAATGTTATCTACTATAATAGTTTCCTTAATTAACTTACTCCTACCACTACTCTCTGCTCCCTCAGAAAACAAAAATCACTGTAATTTAAGATTGTGTCTCCAGCCAAAGTTATCTACTGTCAATTTCTTTTACAAAAGACTATTTTAGATACAACAAGACAAAAACAATGTTCCATCTCATGCTAACGTTTTGTCACATTTAAAATTAGTTGATGCCTATTCATATTTGGACTTTGATCGAAATTAAGAATCACATTTTTATAACTTGAAGTTGGTCTGTAAATTTGATTTTGAAACTTACCCATCTGGTTTGGAACACTTTTTGTGCCCCATTTCATATCCCCTCCAGTCCACTGTTTTCTCCTGGACACCACTGTGGTGCAAGTGGACACTTCCTCACTTCAATTGTCCAGGGATCTCTAGCTGTCTACTCTGGAAAGTTAGATCGTTGCAGGGGTCACTTTAGCACTCAGCCATGCACAACGTGGAGTGGGATGGAGTTAGAGACTCTTTACTCACAGGGCGAGGAGCCCATTGGTTGATCCGCTCTATGCACCATTCTAAAAATGAGTCTGGGGAGGTCTTGACGGGATCGAGCTGGTATCCAACTTGATCATGCCCATTTGTTTTGACTTTTACTCCTTCTCTTTCACTCTCCTATTTCTTTCTTCCTATTCCTTGAAACCACATCTTAAATAAACTACCAATACAAAAGCCAGTGCCTCGGGCTTTGCTTTTATAGAGAAGTTGGACTATCACAGCATCCTCATTCTATGTTAGACCACAGAAGACTTAAATTTAGGAATTCTGAGATTGTGTTCCTTCCTGGCCCTAAAGTATAAGCAAAGAGTTATCTAATCAGCATAGGGGAAAGTGCTATTAGAATCTTCTTGGACCTGTCAATTCTATTAAGATTTAAATCAAAGGTCAGTTTTTCAAAGAACTTCAACATTAGGCAAGTTACTAAGTCAAAGAAATGCTCATCAAAATGTAGAGGAACACGTCAGGCTTTTAAGAATTTCAGATGATTTCTCAGGTCCCACCAGCTTGAGTCCTTTAAATCAAGAAATGTGGATGAAAGTAATAGCAATAAGATGACAGCCTGTCACTCAAACACCCATCAGAGGACATGCTGGACAGTATTTACCATGGACTGTGGCTCAAGAGTCTCTGCTATAAATGTCCAAATCTGTTAACCCCATACCTGGCAGAAGCATAAGGCCTTCAGTCATGAGCATAGGGCTTGTTTCCCTCCTGTCGGTGTTACTTCTCCCCACCATAGTGGCCATTTTCATTGGAGCTATGGTTACTCTGCTAAGTCCCTGTAAGCCCAAGGCTAAGCCCTGGATATTGCTCTACCACAAAAGTCTCCAGCTCAGAGATATCCTAAATGCCTGTCGTTCCTCTTCGTCATGTGGAGGCTCTACCCAGCAACGACAGGCTAGCATAGGGCTACAGTGCTGCTGCTCTGGAGTCACACACAGGCTGCTGTTTTGTAGGCAAGGATTTTTCCAAGGGCTTTCCCATGTGTTTCTTTTTCATTTGTGAGAGGCCTTTGGAAAGGTTCACTAGGCCTCTTTTTCCACAAGAGGAATCAGGCTTTTCTGCCCATCAAGGCACCCATCAAGGTTATCTGATTGCTGTTTCTCTCTCAGGTTCTAAGAAGCTAATATTTTTCCCATAGAAAACAAAAAGCAAGCTGGTTATTTTCCTGACTTTTCTGTCCTTCCTGTACAAGATAGGGTTATGGCAGCTCAAACATTTTCAACTATGAAATTCTCATTCCTTGGCTTAGCTGCCAAATTTAGGAGATAAATGAATAAATAGCCCTGTATATATATTCCTTATTTTGTCTGTAGCTGTGCTATCTGTAAGAAACTCATTCATTTTGATTGCTTACAATATTTCAATACACCTACTATACACATATCTATATATGCCAACATGAAATCTTATACATATAAAATGGAAGGCAAAATATACACACAGAAAGATGCCATTTATGTAAAAAGAACCACACCAAACCCCCACAAACACAAACTTAATAGTTTATACTGTCATGGATTTAAATACTCAACAAAAACATACGCAGATAGAAAATCTACAGGTAACTGCTCATCCGTGGGCTGGAAGGGCACATATGAGGATGGGGAAGAGGACGCGCTAGATGTGACTAAACATTGTACATGAAACCAAAACTCTAAGAAAAAAATATCTGAAGCAAATAGGACCAAGTATTGTTAAATCTCAGTGGGTAGTACATACTACAATCGATTTCCTTGTAACTGTGGAATATGTTTGAAGTCTTAATAAGTTGAAAGTCTCTGATACACATTGCTCACAGATAGGAAGAAAGAGTGAACAATGAAATAGGGATGAGACAAGTATGAATATGTACTTAGCAGGAGGTAACATTCAGCCTCCATCTGTTTTTTAACTACTGAGATATGGTTTTCCTGGCTTTACCAGTTTAATTCAAACTTAAGACTATGTCAATACAAAGAGGATGATTAAGTTTGCACTAATATTATGTTGAGAATATCAACATTTATCCTACAATATGTTCATTTAAACACAAAACAGTAAAAGAATAACAATAATCATTCTCATCTTTAAGATAGGGAAACAAACAAACCACGTTGCCTTGTAAACTGGGATATGATTTTCCCACTAGAATTTGCCTATTCCTCTGTTGTCTTTGATGGCTGTAGGAGTCCTTGCTGGTTCATGTTTTTGGAGATTATAAGGCATTCATTTTTATTGATGATTACACATATATATTGCACACCTGTATTAATAGGACAAGGCTCATGAAAATAGATAGAAACAGAAATTATGTCTAACTGTATGAGAATGAAATTTCTAATAATATAATAATTCATGTTCAAAGTCTAAAACATAATAAATATGTAATTCTCAGATAGGTTTTATTCAAAACTGAACTTTTTTAAAGATAGGAAACTATCAACAGTTATGATTGCCTAAGAGCATTACATTTAACTGGAAATGTTGCTAAAATATTAAATGCTTACAACTGGCATAAAGAGAAAAAGAAGAAAGCAAACTATGAAAGGTGTTCCATTAGCGATAGTAGTTTTGACATTAATTTGTTAGGAAAAGAAAGAAATAAAATATGGAAGCAAAATCAACCCTGACCCACACGAAAAATGCAGCACTGCCTTCGCAGAAGTCAAATCTTATTCAAGTCATTTTTAACATGTAAGAATAAATTCCAGTAAATTACATAAGCAATGACCATTTACATGTAGTAAAGTTGGTAGAAGTATCTGAACTTACTTGATCTTACCAATTTGGTTTTCTCATGAGGAAAGTACTTTATGTTTGTAAATTAATAAAAACAACTTTCACTGTAAGTCATTATTAGCCAAACAATTTTAGAACTTATGCTCAAATCTTGTCCATTTATTTCAGCATTTTTTTCTCTTCCACAGTTCGTTAAGGTTATTGAAATTCATTTTACAAACCCAGAGGAGAACCACATTAATATTAATTTCCATTCTGAACACTGTGTAAAAAGAGATCTTCCCTATTATTAAAAGAGAAAAAAACTAGTTAGCATATCTAAATGAAGAATATACAGTTCATAACAGAGTACAATAGTAATCATGAAAAGCTACAAAATGGTATTCTCCTCTTAAGACTTCCATCAAACAAGCCATAGAAAGGAAAACATGAAATCTAAGCAAAAGTTTTCAGACAGTCACACAGAGATGCATATTGTAAATACTTCTATTCAGCTTATTAAAGGTTCCTGCATTGTCTATCTGTAATTTGTGGTTGTTTTATCAGTGGAGAGCATTGTCTTTGAGCTATAGTGAGCGTCACTTCGAAGAGTTAAAGGAAATGGAACTGGAGAGCGTGAAAAGCTATAAAAGCGAGTAGACTAATTGGTGGTAATATTGAACTGAATAAAGGGCTGATTTCATCAAAGGCAGATGGAAAGATATTTCTGGTTTTTCAAATGTTAATGAATAAATAGCATTTCATTTCATAAATTTTCAAAGTTATTCTGTAGATAATTATTTCATAAAATTTTCTCATCTCCACTGCATGCAAGCAGCTGCATTGAAGACAACAGGAAGACGTGTGCATGCAATTCAGGACGGGAGGTAATAACTCATTATCATAACTCAAAGGATGCTTCTCCATTCTATGAAAGTTATCAGGGGACAAGCTTAATGATGAGAGTATTCCTCTTCAATCCACGTCCAGAAATACTGAACGAGAGAATGTATTCCTATGAAACTTGGGCTGTTTTGTCAAAGGAATCTGTCACCTGTAGCAGTAACCCTAATCTTTCCTGTCCTGTAGGTAACCAATTCAAATAGTTTGATCTTGGATTGAGCATCAGGACATTCTTTCTCAATGGTATTGTGGCTCCTATATGCTGGAATATCAAATATTATCAAAAATTCAGAAAGGAGAACATTGGTGTCAAAGGTCATCTTCATTCACCCCAGGATAGTAAATATTATCAAGAGCTCAGATTTGTCATATATACATATGGGGAAAAATCAAATAGTATCAAAAACACCTGATGTTTAAATTCTGAAAAATTAAGTTGCCAAAAGCAGTTACATTAATTGTTCAGGATGCTGCATTTAACTTTAGCTGATGAATAAGAGCGATTCCTTATCCCTTCATCTTTGTCTCTGATTTACTCTCTAATTCTTCCCTTTGGGCCTGTATTATTTTTATTCCATGACATTTATATGAAAACATTTTTTTTGCATTCAATATAGTTGGATGACTGGGTACTTATATAATCATAACATAAAAGAGCTGGAATGGACATTAAAAAATCAATTAGATGTGAAACTGAAACCCAAACAGACCAAGCATCTTGCCCAATGTAACTTGACTGATTTGTGATTGAAATCAGATGAAAGCACGTTTCTCTGAACTCAACCACATGTGTGCTTCATAGTAGAAGATCCAAGACTATAGGAATTAGAGTAAACTGAAGAGATTCTTAAAATAGGTTTCTAGATCACTTCCAAGTTTTAGTAAAGGAGAATTTCTGGGGAATGGGTTAACAATTTGTACTATTAACAAGACGACATGTGATCTTATGAATAGTAAAATTTTAGAACTGTGTTGTGCATAGTGACCTTTATATATTCCAAGGATATATTATTAAGTTTCATAGTATCTTTGTGGTCTTAGAATGCTTTTTCCTATTTCTTGCCTTTAGTCCAGTTTGTTATTAGCCAAAGTTTTATAAAAAGGATAAATAAATTCAAGGAACAGACATTTGAGTAAGAAATGGAGAAGGGCAAAAACTGTAACCGAAGGACATAAAACATGTAATAAAAATGCCTTTGCTGGCACATCAGAGTCATACATTTTAGAATAGAAATGATACGCCTTCTTTATGGGAAATATGGGGATTTAATAAATGAAGAATATCACTTGTATGGAAACCGTGTATTAACAATGTTTTGATAACGATGAGATGATTTTTATATTGTTGCTTATCATGAACCTGGATGAATGAATCATGAAGACAGGAAGAATGATCTGGGTCAGGAACTGAAGAGTGGGTTGTACTGGTGACCCCAAGAAATGTTCAGTCTATTGAGGAGGACAAGGATTTGGGTGTGATGGTGTCAGACCTCTTTTGGCTGTGGACTGCATTGTCATTAAGAGGTCTCTATGGGTGTTCCATAATGTGGTTAAGTCCTTATAACCCTTGTTTTTTCTTTTCCTTTCCTTTCTTTTCTTTTTCTTCTTTTTAGACAGAGTCTCACTTTGTCGCCCTGGGTAGAATACCTTGGTATTGTCATAGCTCATAGCAACCTCAAATTCTTGGGCTGAAGTGATCCTGTCACTTCAGCTTTCTGAATAGCTGGGTCTATTGGTGTCCACCAAATCCCCCAGCTAGTTTAATTTTCTATTTTTAACAGACATGTGGTATACTTTACTTCTTGCTCAGGCTGGGTTATGAGTCTTTTCTGATCCATGGAGGGTCTTCTGAGCTCAGATTTGTCGTATATATATAAGCTTTGTCACTTTTTGTCAAAGTCTCAAAAAAATTCCTTTTCAAGACTCAGGCTTCAAGTTAAACAAACACCCTTAGGAATTGGAGGTATGAGGCTCTACTCATTTCCCAGAGGAAAAGAGACAGGAACATTCTGCAGCCCAGCAGCTGGAATGTCCCCATTGACTGTGAGCTTGCTGCAAATGTAGAATCTCAGCCCTCACCCTGGCCCTACTGATTCAAATATGTGTTTTTAACAACACTCCCCCATGATTTATGGGGACACTAACATTTGGGAGGTTAATATCTTGGGGTGAATGAAGATGACCTTTGACACCAGTCTCCTCCTGTCTAGTTTAAGCTACTCCAGAATTCCAGATCAATTTCCTTATTTTAAAATAATTTAGGTATAATTTTAAAAAAATCCTGGAGCTATTTTTAAAAATTACATTGAGAATTCTAAGTTTTTCGCAATCTGGCTTTATTTTATGGATTCATTTTCTCCTATTATTTTGTCTTTACCAAAGCTTTAGTGAAATTGCACTGATTACTGTTCCCCAAATAAATGAGGGTTGGAAATTATCCATCCACGTATGTCTCGACTTTTCATATTACGCGGATGGATGCGTTCTGGATATCCCTCCTATTGACACTTTCTGGCTTCATTTGTCCCATTCCTGCTGTTCCGGAAGACTTAAATGCTCACGTTTCTTCTCTGCCTATAGAAACATACCGTACAATGTTCGGCATAACTGTCACCTCTTCCATGAAGGCTTCTCTAGTATCTCCACGCTCATCTTTGGTAGTCCAGAGCACGTGGTTCATTCCTCTTTCATTATCTTCATCACTTGCTCTTTATAAATTATGAATAAGTATAAGTTTCAGTGAGTCACATCACCTCTCTGAGCCTCGGTTTATTTATTTGTAATAAAGAGATTTTACATAGCTATTAAATAGGCTTACTATAAAATAATTTATTACAAAATATCTGCAAAATATGAAGTGTCATGGGTGTCAAGACTCTCGCAGTCCTTAGTCTTTTTCCTGAAACATACCATGAGCTTTCATGACCGAGTGAGGGTACGGATCATGTTTGTATTCTCCACAGATTATGGAAAATGAAACCTCACAACAAATTTTAAACAATGAATGTACATTTAAAGATACCCTGTATTTCTATTTTTAAGTGTTTTATATATGTGAAAAATTATACAGGTAGATGTTTCTTTATTTTCTTTACAAGGTACTATATATTTATGGATCTACTCAAAAGCTCCTCCCTCCTTTTTTTCCTTTTTGTAGAGAGAATCTTGCTATTTATAGACCCAGGCTGGTCTGGAACTCTGCTATAGCCCCAAGCCAGCCCTCTGCCTTAGCCTCCCAACGTGCTGGAATTACAGGCATGAACCACTGCACTTAGCTAAAAGCTTCAGCTTTTATATCTGAGTTTCTTTCATTTCTTAAAGCATTGTCTTTGTAAATGCAATTCTAACTACCCATATTGGTTAGATTTGATCTTATGACAGAGACTATTCCATTTCTACTAGGATTTCAACAGAATTATAAGGGTTTTTTGACTCTACCATCCCCAGCTTTCTCAACTAAAAATAGCTGTTAAAAATGCCAGATCATTGATTTAAGCTGGGTCGTTGTAGAAAATTAGTTAATTCTTTCTATGTCTCAGATTCCCTACCTTTAAAAGAGACAAAATGTTTAAAACAATCCTAGTTACATAGTTAAATCTTCAGTGATGTTATCTATATCATGAAGATTATGAAGGTGATGATAATGTGTGCTATTGACTGAAAAGTCCTTCCAATCTAGAAAAGAACTATACCAATTTTATGAATTTTTATTAATTTTATTATTGCTCAACCCAGAATCTTTTTAATAGGAGAGAAGATTTCTTTTGATTTATTTATGAGCTGTAATTTAAAGAAATCTAAACTCTTTTCAGCTACAAATATTTTATAGATTTCATGCATTTTACATGATATTAACACACAGAGTGAATCATTCTAATTTGGAGAGAAAATGCAAAAGGAGTTGCTATTGACATCAAAAGTCAATTTTTTATTCAATTACGAATTAGATTATACTGGAGTCATTACAGAGATTGCTGGTGGCATCTATTAATGAAGTCAAAGAACTGATGATAATTCTTATTGATTTGTACATTCATAAGGGAGAGAGGTATAGAAAATATAGGATAAATGATTTCCTATCTAATTTATATCAATATTTCTAAGTAAATACATTTAATGGTGGAAGATTATATTTATTTCTTATAATAAAACTAGTAGGGAAACACTAAAATGAAACATATCAAGAATTTTGAATTTATTTCAAAAAGAAAACATTACATTATACATAGTACTGTATTTAGATAGATGCCATAACGCTGCTATCTTTTCCAATTGTGAGAAAAATTTCAGAATAAAATGAAAAAGACGTATGCAGGGATGTGGGCTCCAAGATTCAGGCAGATCCAGACATATTTAAAATTTTTCTTTTTTATAGTAGTTTTTTTTTTAAAGTTCTGGCAGAAAAAGGCAGCTACTACTTAAAGTAAAATTTGTGCACTCTGGGACGTGACTCTTGAGAGCAGTGTAGATGTCTTGAAACAATAAAATGAAATCTATAAGAAAAGAGAGTGGAGCAAGCGAGCAGTCCCTAAGCATAGCTGAGGTAGC
Organism: Perodicticus potto; assembly: GCA_963574655.1. Taxonomy (NCBI): domain Eukaryota; kingdom Metazoa; phylum Chordata; class Mammalia; order Primates; family Lorisidae; genus Perodicticus; species Perodicticus potto. The sequence continues at coordinate 15,597 of CAUYRH010078967.1, forward strand.
TGGACTTAGTGAGTACTTGAGCTTCACAGCGGCTCCTCCAGTATGTGAAAACTTTGGGGCCTTAGCAGAGTGGTGTGGTTTTTTTTTCTTTTCTTTTTTTGTTCTTTCTTCAACATATTCTACTCACATATTTTCAAAAAGAGCTTGTCATTCAATTGCTACCCTCTGAGGAAGCTTAAGGTGTAATAGGTGAGAAGTCAAAAATAATTAAAGGAAGAAGTAGTCTCCCTGAAGGCAAAGTATATCTTTTTGCAAATAACTCCCACCAGACTTACTGGAAATATTGCATGAGTAGCATTGTGTGGCAGTGTTCAACTTTTACTTTCTTAGAGACAAAAAAATTGAAGTAATTATCTTGGCTTGGTTTCTTAGTAAAATACAGAAGATTTCCAGGAAGTAACAGTGTTGAAATTGCTTCTTTTTTTCCCCCTTCAAGAATGATACCAGATTTAAAAGAACAAACTTCCACTTAAGACGGATTAAATAAAAGCCATTCACGGCAGTCAACACAAAGAAAACACTAATAATTTTAGGGTTCAATTTCCTTAAAAGATGAAATAATTTTAGGTTAATGTATGAAAGTTTCCCTATAATGATTTCACTCGCAATTTCTCTATGGGGAAGCATTCATCAGCTATGACTGATTTCTCCACAAAGAAATGCTCTAAAAAAACAGACAAATGGCATGCTATGGCAAAGCAAGAGAAAGTATGTTTAATAATAGGGAAAGGTAATAATTTATATTCCAGACTCAACCTATTTTGTATTACAATCTTCTTAGTCTGAGTTTCTTAGAACAGCATATTGACAGGTATAGTACAATGACATGTACCATGTTGATATACTCTATCATATAAATTTGAATATTTTAATTTTAGCCCTTTATATACAATACAATATGGATATTTTTATGTAGTCTCTACTTCCTATGCACATATTGCTTCTATTTGTAAATGTACATATTTGTTTTCTATTTTTCTTATAGAGATAATAGCTAATATCATTCAAAATACTTAAAATGGTATTTAACTCTTAAAATTGCAACTAAGGATTACTCTAAAAAGATCGACATTCAAATAAATGTTTGCTGGGAAGCAAAAAATTCCTTTGCCAAGAATGGGGAACGAAGACCCCATTCTTGGCAAAGGAAAGCACCCCCAGAAAAATAGGAAAACTAAAAATTAATCTGAGTCAGTCAGAACAAAGAAAAGTAAGCTAGTTTACATTTAAACTAGCCATTTCTGGCAAGATTCTTGCCTTTTCTGGAATTCTAACCTGTTGGGAATACAGCTTACAAACACCCTACTGGGTCTGTGAGCACTCTGAGGAGAATAATGGTCATAGAAGAGCTTATGGCAATGTCCTAGAAAAGATACATCTTCTAGAGCAGGCATCCTCAAACTTTTTAAACAGGGGGCCAATTCTCTGTCCCTCAGACCATTGGAGGGCTGGACTATAGTTTAAAAAAAAACTATGAACAAATTCCTATGCACACTGCACATATCTTATTTTGAAGTAAAACACAAAATGGGAACAAATACAATTCACACCAACGCATGTGGCCCATGGGCTATAGTTTGAGGACCCCTGTAGAGCATTTCCTGCCTATTAATCAGGCAAAGCAGATACCCATTGGGGAGATCTACATTTGCCCAGGGCAGAGACCAAGGGAGTAGCGTGAGTCCTGAGCTATGCACAGAAGAGCTTACATCCCCTATCACAGAGGAAAGTCCTCTGTGGTGGTGATGGGAGGAAAATGCCTCCCTCCCACCAATCCTTCTGAGGAGGTATATTAACATCAGTGGTGTTTTACTCCACAGTGAACTAGGGGAACTTAACACCTCCCTAGAAATGAGTGTGTGTGACCTCAGGCAGGAGGCTCTCCCAATACAAGGCTCAGATTTTATATTTCTGAAGGACCCAGTACAAGGCTCAGATTCTATATTTCTGAAGGACTCAGTACAAGGCTCAGATTTCAGATTTCTGAAGGCTACCCTTAAGATTAATAATAATAACAATAGGCGCTGATATGATCAATCCCAGAAACTGCTGACGTCTTTGTTTCCTCCCTCATCTTACCCTCTGGGCAAATAGACTTCAATAAAGTCAGAGGGGAGCAAACACTCGGTGCCATTGCTGGAATCCCACGATGGACAACGGACCCCTGAGCTCCCACTTTTAATTCTACTCGATATCTCTTGTCTTTCTTTACAGTTACTTGTAACTCTTTAGTCGATCACTGCCTGTTTCCATAGGTCTCAGCAGATGCTGCTTTCGGGGTGGGACCCAGACAATATTTCCTAAGCTTTTGACTTCTCAGTATGCAAAATCGTTTTAATGAGCTCCAGATGAAACATCCCTTCACCTGCGTGGAAGAATCCTCTGCGCACAGACCTACAGATTGGAGCTTTGGGTTGTTCTCTGTGGGTTTGAAAGTGTGACTGAGAAGAACAACTTAAGTATAACACCTTTTCTTGCTCTTTGCTCTGTCTCCTCTTATTCCATGCCATCATAAACGAAGTGCCTCAAAGTTCTGGACTTTAACAAGAATTCTCAGTTGTCCTAATAAAGGTTTGTACTTTACTTTAGTCCTATATCTTACCAGGAACTGTGCCTGCACCTGCTCACATAACACATTGTGTTAATCCGATTTATACTTCCTACCTGCCCACCTTGGGACAGTTTTCCATTTAGCCCTTATATTCCTGGGGAAGGGGGACCAAGAAGACACCAGGACAATATCCTTTCTGGGCCTGTTTAACAAGGACGGTTCAAGCTTTCAAAAAGAAAGATGGGATAGAGGCCAAATAAATAGAGTATGAGGTTTGAGGAGAAACAGAAAACCCAGTAATTCTGAGTATTGTAAATTTGAATGTTTGAAAACAGTGTTTGTAGTGAGTTAAAAAATGTCTGTTTATCTAGAACATAGCTTGAGAGGGAGGGGAAGGAAGAGGCAGGTTTTACTCCAGGGCCTATTCCTTGAATGAATTCTGGAAGAAGGATGAATGAATGTATTATTTCAGTGCGGATAACACAAAAGTGACATTCTTAAATGGCAATTCAGTAAATACTTCTCTTGTTTCTACCACTATTGGTTACAATAACAATGATGACTCACTGAATCCTTGCTATATGTCACTCATTTTGCTAACCTAATTTCAAAGATAATTTCATTTAATACTTATAAACATCTTACAAAACCTTCTCATTGTTACTTTATGCATTAGAAAACTGAGACTGATGATGAGTCAATAACTTATCCAAACCTTACTCTGCTTAGTGGCAAAGCCCAAGACTGGTTTAGGCAATCTTCATTTAAGCCCATCACGGTTTGTCACGTGGTCATCAGCTGCAACCGTGTTTTAAAGAGAAGCAGTAGCCACTCACTGTACCTTCTATCCACTACTTTAAACTTGATTCTGGGTAATCAGTTGCCTCTTTTCTTCTGCCTCCATAGAGTTGGATCTAAGGAGGAAGGTCACATCTATTTCTATCTACCTTAGTTACTGAAGTAAACATGATCTGCTTCCACTCTACATTGCCCACGCAGGCTGTGTTAGATACCAGACTGGGGTATGGAGAAGACTGAGCAAAGCAGACATGAGCCGCGCCCTAATGGAGCATATAACCTAGCTGGAAAAACAAGTAACAATTTAATAAAAGTAGAAGCTTGCCATTAAAAACTGTTGTATAAAATATGAAAGAAAAATAAATGAAACAAACAGAGCATCCTTTTTGAGACCTGATCTAGTCCATGAGGATTAGAAAGCTTGTCTAACCAAGGGAAACAAGTAGAAATTTGAAGAAAGAGGAGTCTGCCAAGTGAAGAGGAAGTTGGGTTGGATAAAACAGCACATACCAAGTCTCTAAGGCAGGAAGAAGATGCTGAAAGAAATTGAAAGAAAAAAAATGTGGGGTGGCACCTGTGGTTCAAGGAGTAGGGCGCTGGCCCCATATACCAAGCCTGGCCCCAGCCAAAACTGCAAAAAAAAAAAAAAAAAAAAAACAAAGTGTGAAACCCAAGGTCCAAAACTAAAGTCTGGGAAGCAGGTTTACTATGTGCTGGTTCAGTCACAGGGCAGGACTCTAACCACCTCGCCAGTTTCAGGCTCCAGTATCAATCCACTTGCAGGAGTCTGCAGAGACAGAACACAGTGCAGGTTAAGAAAAGCAACTTTATTGTTCACAGACTAGCCGCAAGGGAACAACAGAAGCCTAGGATTCACAGAAAGAGTGTCCCTCCCCACGGCTGAGAAAAGCTGCTGAGGGCAGATCGAGTCTCATCCGTTCATGGTCTCATTATCACTGGGAAACCGTGAAGGCCGGCCAGTCTGGTTTTATACCTCTGTGATAAAGTGCTGTAGAACATCCTGTTGTAGGCTGTGCTGTTCCTGACAGTTCCTCCTTATTCTCCTCATATGAGATTCCCAGCACATTCTACAGTTATTCTGGTAACACTAGTGAGGAACAGAGAGGAAGGTCTCAGCTGGCCAAGGCCGTCTGGAGACCATCCTGCAAAGCTTATCTGCCTCTTATCCTTCACTTGTCTACACATCAATATAGTCACTTTTTTATAATCTATATGTCATTTTGTCTTAATGTATTCTGCTTTCTCTCCAACACCCCTGCCCATTAATCCCATAAATAAGATGTGGTATTATGTGATTTTAGTATTTTTTGTTTGTTTGTTTGTTTGTTTTGGAGACAGAGTCTCACTTTGTCACCCTTGGTAGAGTGCCATGGCTTCACAGCTCACAGCTACTCCAGCTCCTGGGCTTCGGCGATTCTCTTGTCTCAGCCTCCTGAGTAACTGGGACTACAGGCGCCCGCCACAACGCCTGACTACTTTTTTGTCACAGTTTGGCCGGGGCTGGGTTTGAACCCACCACCCTCAGTATATGGGCTGGTGCCCTACTCACTGAGCAACTGCAGTGGAAACGGGTGAAATAATCAATGTTCTTGGTATTTACATTTATACTTCTACTTGCTGCTCATGAGCACCAAAAAAAGATGAACTGAAACATTTTGAGATAATTTTCCAAATTGTTGGGTCCAAATGGCACGTTGGCAGAGTGAGAACTATGGCTTTTCCTATTCGTGCCCCTGGCTGTTTGCCATGAGATGGTAACTTCCAAGGCGATGTGAGGAGAAACATGAATTGGAGGGGATCTGTAACTTGGTTCAGTTTTGTAAAATAGCTGAGTTCAGCCTTACAGACATAGTGCCTTGCTTAAAGTCTTGCTTGGTTTTACTTCTCATCAGCCATGTGACCTTGGGCATCTTAAACACTGAGGGCTAAATTTCTTCACCTATAAGGTGGGAATTGTAACACCTACCTCATGGGGGTTGTTGTGAAGCTTAAATAAAATGAGTTGGAGAAAAAATATTCCATGAGCATTTGTTATTATAGTATTCACAACTACAATAATTTTAACTTATCCAAATTTTGCTCAAAATTTGTCCATCTGATCAAGGTTTAAAATTTTAGTAAGGTTTACAATCACATAAGGTCAATAAATTCTCTTAAGATTTTGCAAAGCATGCTGATCTATCTTCTCTAAATTAGGCATAATCCAAAAGGCTTTATCGTTTAAGATGTGGTAGGAAAGTTCTGCGATGAAAAGTTTTAACTAGACAAATCTTTATATTCCATCCCATTTACCCTTTGCTTGCTCTGCTAATTTTTTTTTTTTCTTTTTGTAGAGACAGAGTCTCACTTTATCGCCCTCGGTAGAGTGCTGTGGCGTCACGCAGCTCACAGCAACCTCCAACTCCTGGGCTTAGGCGATTCTCTTGCCTCAGCCTCCCGAGTAGCTGGGACTACAGGCACCCACCACACCGCCCGGCTATTTTGTTTGTTTGTTTGTTTTGCATTTCAGCCAAGGCTGGGTTTGAACCTTCCACCTTCAGTATATGGGGCCAGTGCCCTACTCGCTGAGCCAGAGGCACCACCCTCTGCTAATTTTTAAAAGCTTTAAACACCCGAATCAATCAAAAGTGGCCAATATTCTTCAGTTCTATCAATGTTTTTCCTATGAACCCTCTGTTTAGTATTTTTCGAAAGTTGGCATTCTTTTCTGATTTGTTCCAGTTTTAAGTTGTATCTATAGGCCATGTTTGGTACTCTAAGATCTAAAATAACTTGCCAAGCTTTAAGTCAAACACCATAGATATCTTTAACCAAATATTCTTATAAAATTTTCTTTGTGAAATTTTGGTGAGGTTTACCCTGAGTCAAAAACTGTGTGTATGTGTGTGTGTGTGTGTATGTACTTTTCAAGTAGATAATGAAAGGTAAGATAAAAATGAAATATGGCATATTGCAATGGACTGCCATTGGTTAATCTGTATTTAACTCTCTGAGCCACTTTATCTAGAGAATGCAGTTGTTATATTATATAATTTTTACGTTCTTTAAAAGTTTATATTTTAGACATTAAACATGTTATATAGTTATTATCACCATACTACAATGTTAAACCAAATATTTTACTCTGTGGCCTTAGAAAGGAGGAATCACAGACACATATTTAGTACCTATTATGTGTTAGATAATGTGCTGAACAGTAACATTGTGTACTGAATACTCAGAAACTTAGCAAGATATATAATATCATTGCAATCTTAACAGATGGAAAAAAGATAGGTTCAGAGCCACTGAGTCAGTCACCAGGTTCACACACCTGGGAGGCTGCAAACATCAGGACTGTCTGATTTTAAAGTCAGTGCTCCAGCATAGAGTCCCTGATACACAAAATCTAAGAAAGCAGCCCAAGGTGAACTGGCCTGCTTACCAATTAGAAACTCCGTATCTCAGCATAACTCTTCTTATCTATGTTTTGGTATATACTAGGATATCCTTCTGAGGCCTTCCTTCAGAAAAAGGATATTAAATGAAAAATTAGTACATAAGTTGGCTTTGATAAAATACTCCTAATATATCATTGTGCCTTAATTCCCTCTAGTGAAAGGGTCTCTTAAGATTTTAACACCTTTAATTTCTTTCCATATTATTCTAGACCTAAGGAGTTTCTCATAAAACTTAACTCCATGAGACATTTAACCAACAAGTATTTATTTAAGCAAATATTCATTGCTTTGGTGTGGGTCAGACACTATTGTATAACGGTGACCAAGCCAAACACACTCTTCACCTGAAGGATGGATGGGTTTACATGAACTGGAAACAAGACAACAAAACTTTTGGTACCGTAAAGTGAATGAAAATTGAAGAGGCAGGAAATGAGTCACCATGGACAACAAAAGAGTTTATATTGGGATTAATAAGAGGTGAAATTCATAAATATACTTCCACAAGATTGTAGAGGACCTTGAAGGCCAGACTAAGGAGTCTGGGCACTTCCACTAGGAAGACGAATGTGCAAACCACCCTTAGGGTTGTGTATTTCCAAATGTAATTCAAAATAAGAAAAATTAAGGATGATTAGCACAATCAAGCATCAATCCTCCAGTGCTATTTTTTGAAAGAAGATGGAGAAGAATCCGTCTACTTTGTCAATTTCTACTTTAGAAAATAAAATTTCCTGTCCTGTTTCTCTTCACACAATCAGCATGAACAGACAGTTACTCTGTTGATCTACCCTAGGGGGAATCATTGGCTCCAACTAATGATTCAAGACAGCAGCCTTCTATTCTAATGCTTTGCTGTCATCACCCCCTACTGCTCTTTTACAACAGTTCCCCGTCTCCTGGTGGCATCTCCATAGGATGCTCTCCATGGGGATGGACATTATGTCACTGGTGATGTGGCAAAGCAGATGCTATTATTCATATAGAAAGTTTTTAATGGAGATGGAGGGATTTGAGGCTTTTATTGGCTAGAATCTAAAGTTGTGAGGTTTTGCATTTTCAAAGAATGCAGGATACCAAGCAAGACCCAGCAGAGATGATTTGTCAAAAACATAAACATAAAAATCAAACTCTAGGAGAATACCTTTTCCTATACCCTCATATTCTAATGAACTGTGAACTGTGAGATGCCTCCATCTCTAATTGTACAATTGATTTATAGTCTCAGAAAGGAATTGTACAGACTCTCTCAGTCTGGAAAACAATCAATATTGAATGAGTTATGTTCTAGAAAACAGGAGAAAGACTGTTGGAAAACATTAGAAAAGTCAATGCGGAAAACAGTGAAAGAGGCAGGTAATGACACATTCTTAGATGTTTTCCTTATTCCAAATGGCAAGGGAGATTTGTTAGGTCTTTGGTTTAATTAGATTTTTACTATATAAGTTTGTTTTTAATAGACCATAAAACCATCTAACTTTCTATTGGGAAGAAGAAACTCTCTGCATTCTCCTCTTCACCTGGTAAAATGTGGAATCACATTGCCGTGGTCAACCCAGCAATTTTTTTTTTTTGCAGTTTTTGGCCAGGGCTGGGTTTGAAACTGCCACCTCCGGCATATGGGAACAGCACCCTACTCCTTTGAGCCACAGGTACTGCCCCATCTCCGCAATTCTTTTCAGCACAACACTAAACCCTTAATTTCTTTTAGCTATAAATAGTCTTTTTTTAAAAAAAAATTGCAGAATATTAGAGTTGGAGTAGAGAACCAAACACACACATTCACTACCAAGTTGGATCCGATCCATCAACACTTAAGTGAAAACCTGGAAGTAAATCTCAGGAAAATCAAGCTGGGGTGGGGCAGGGGTACATAAAGATTTACTTTCTTAGGAGAACCAATAAAGACAGATCACTGTCATAGAAATATTTTAAATAACCTTCGGGGAAGGAGACTCAGTTGTTACTTAACTTTAGTACCTCGAAGTGACACTCAGGATACATTTTCTCCTCAGGGAGTAAAAACCTCCAAGACATTTCATCTTTTTTTTTATTTCAGGTTAATGTGAGGGTACGACAACTAGTTTACAATATTTGCTTTTATTAGGTAGAGTCCCTCTTGTAGTTGTGTTCCACACCCAAAATGTTTCTTAATTAGAAGGAATGTCCTAGACTATTGTGATTTATATATATTTTTGGAAATTACATAGGTCATATCATTATTTTACATCAAACTACATTGAATATCCTAAGATTTTAAGAAGTTCCTTTGGCATTTAAAGCGTTTAGATTTCTGGTGTTCATTAAACATGTAGTTAATAGCCACGTTTGTTTGCTTTCCCTTTATTCATAGGATAACTAGACTGTGAGGGTTTTGATCATTTTATTTGGATTTAAAAATATTTTCTTTACCTTGTCCTCACTATTCTGAGAATTACAGCTTCTCATGCAATTTTTTACAAACAATTTAATGATAATTGTGCTTTTATTTTCTTTTAAAATGTTTTTAATGTGGTAAAATATACATAACATAAAATCCATCATTTTAACTATTTTTAAATTTACAATTCAGTGATAATAATTATTTCATAATGTTGTGCAACTATCACCACCACCTATTTCCAAAACTTTTTGTATCACCCCAAATAGAAATTCTAATCATTAAGCAATAACTCCTCATTTATCACTTCCCAGCTCCTGGTAACCTCTAATCTACCTTATGGTCCAATAAATTGGCCTATGGGAGCTCTTTGACAAAAGTATGAGAGAGAAATAACAGAAAAAATAAAAACTTTTGTGCATCAGAGAATATGATTGAAGAACAGAAAGACAACCTATGGAATGCTCGCATATATTTGGAAATCATATATCTGATAAGGGCTTCATATCCAAAATATACACAGAATTCCTACACCACATGAAAGAGACAAATAGCCCAGTGGAAAAAAAATGGGTGAAGATTCCACTAGGCATTTCTTTAGCAAAGATGTCCAAAGGGCCAATAAACAAATGGAAAGATTCTCTGTACCATTAGTCACTAGGGAAATGTACATGAAATCACAGTGAGGTACCACTTCATACCTACTGGAAAATCTGCAGTCAACAAAATGGGAAAATAATACGTACCCATGAGGATGCGGGGTAATTAGAACCCTAGAACTTTGCTGGTGAAAGTGGAAAAGGGTGTGGCAACTGTGGAAAATAGTTTGGTGGTCCCTCAAAATGGTAACCATAAACTTACCATATAACCCAGTTATTCTACGCCTTAAAATGTACCCAAGAAGATAAGAACAGGAACCCAGAGAAATATTTGTATGAATAATAATGTTCACTGCAGAATTAATCACAATAGCCAAAAGGTGGAAACAACTCATGTGTCTATCAACAGGTGAATGGATGATCAAAAGGTAGTGTGTGTATGTGTGTGTGTTCATATATATATATTGTATATGTGTTACGTATAATATAAAATGAAATATTATTTAGCCATAAAAGTAAATAAAGCTCTAATAGATGCTACAACATGGGTGAACTTTGATGAAAACATTATGCTGAGTTTAGAAAGGTCATATTTTATGATTTTATACCATTTTTCTTCATATTCAGCACTGTTAAGATTGCTTCAGTGAGTCACTCTTCAGCTAAGTTTGTCTCTGAGATTCTGGAATTATTCATTTCTATATTTTGAATATGTCAGAATTGCACATGGATCAGCTTTGTACTATTTCCATTGTATCACCGTTACATAAAAGAAGTTCATTACAGAGAATACCAGATTTTGCATGGTGATGTATATTATGCCCTACAACTATTAACACACACACAGATACACAAATGTACATATGTAAAATCTAATGAAATGGAGTTTCTGTAGAGATGGTGCATAATTTTAAGGAAAAAGTAAGAACCATTTTTGGTGTTAGTACTTTATAAAAGAAATTATTTCAGCCGAGTACAGTGGTTCGCATCTGTAATCCTAGCACTGTGGAAGACGAAGGTGGGTGGATTGCCCTGAGCTCACAGATTCATAGACCAGCTTGAGCAAGAGTGAGACCCTGTCTCTAAAACAAAGATCCGGGCATTGTGGTGACACCTATAGTTCCAGCTACTTGGGAGGCTGAGGCAAGAGAATCATTTGATACCAAGATTTTGAGGTTCCTGTGAGCTATGGCACCACAGCACTCTACTGTGGGCAACAAAGTGAGACTCTGCCTCCAAAAATGAATAAATAAATAAAAATAAAAGAGATTATTTCAAATAGAACTCGAAAGTTGAAAAACTAGCCATAATTACCTAAGAAAGAGATGTTAGTCTGAATGTTCACATTCAGTTTATACTTTTATATGCTTTGCTAGATAAAACATAGTACTAAATGCCATAAATTGATGGCAGTTAATTGATGATTAACTGGATATGAAGAAATTAGGATAGGAAACTCATTTTTCTCACATTCAAAATCTTGCCCAGGGAAGAAAAAAACCTGAAGGGGCATTCACATTTTAAAGTATTCCTTCAGCTTCTTTTCCCAAGCAAAAGTTAAGTGTTAGATATTGGAACATGAATGGAAAATAAAATATTAAGTTTTCTAAAATAAATATCTTCTTTTGTGTATAAATTAACAAATTCTTCATGGAGTTTTAACATTTAACATAAACAAAAAAATCAAGTTAGAAAGTTAAAAATCTTTTTAGGCTCAGCGCCTGTGGCTCAGAGGGCTAAGGCGCCAGCCCCGTATACCTGAGCTGGAGGGTTCAAATCCAGCCCGGTCTCACCAAGAAACAACGACACCTGCAACCAAAAAATGTCCGGGCATTGTGGCGGGCACCTGTAGTCCCAGCTACTTGGGAGGCGGAGGCGAGAGACTCGCTTGAGCCCAGGAATTGGAGGTTACTGTGAGCTGTGATGCCATGGCACTCTATCCAGGGTGACAGCTTGAGGCTCTGTCTCAAAAAAAAAACCCTCTTTTTATTATTGTATTAAAATTAATTAAAGTTAGGTCAACTCCGTATAAAGGCCATATTGTATTGCATTTTACCGTCAAGAAAATTCAAGAATCTAGCATTTCTAATTTTTTTCCAACAAAAATCTCTAGTCTCAAAACCACAGCTAATGCCAAAGATAAATAGAATTGATTCTAAAGCAGCCCAACAGACAACATAAGAACCATTTCTGCTGAACATGTTCTTTCTACTTCGGGAATCCAAAGCCTAATCTTGTTACATTTGAATGTGTAACCCCTGTCTTGTCACATTCTGATAAGCATCTTTTAGTGCTGGAAGAGCAATTTTCTCTTTAGCTTTAGAAGCTCCTGCCTTTACTATAAATAGCAAGTGGTTAATTATCAACTTGGAGAATTTATTTTTGAATTGACATTTATTTTAATCGGTATGAATATTTTTAGGTTTTAGAAAGATTGGAATTCATTGTTTAGATTTTCACATGAGGGCTTGCTCTATTTACCTCACTTACCCTTCTAGAAATAATTCCCTTTATTTACATATTGCTCTTCAAAAGGATCTGGGCTTGGACTATCTACTGGAAATTATCTGAAGATACATGGTCTTGAGAAGCAATGTAGAAAGTTACAAAATATAAGCTAGCCAGGTACAATATCAATTAACTTTTTATCAATGGAATATTTGTATCTTTTCAGCCACTCTACAAGACTTTTTTGGACACTCTGTGTTGTTTGTATAATCATATTTCATTAACTTCCCAAACACTAAATATAATTTTTAAATATGGATACAAATATTAAGATGCATTTAAACGACAATTCTTGGTCATGGCTGAATATAATTTCCTAAGTTTATCCATAGCTACCACCATTTTTAACTTCCCATTCTTGTACCTCATATCATCTCAACATAGTTCTTTTATTGTTTTTTATTTTTTTATTTTTATTAAATCATAATTGTGTACATTAGGAATCATGGGGCACAATGTGCTGACTTCATATACAATCTGAAATATTTTCACTGAACTGTTTAACATAGCCTTCATGGCATTTTCTCAATCACTATATGAAGACATTTATATTCTACGTTTAGTAAGTTTCCCCTGTACCCTTCTAAGATGCACTGTAGGTGTGATCCCACCAATCGCCCTCCCTCCACCCATCCTCCCTCCTCCCCTTCCCTCCCTTGCCCTTTTCCCCATATTCTTGTGCTATAATTGGGTTTTAGCCTTCATATGAAAGCTATAAATTAGCTTCATAGTAGGGCTGAGTACATTGGGTACTTTTTCTTCCATTCTTGAGATACTTTGCTAAGAAGAATATGTTCCAGTTCAATTCGAGTTGGATGAATGTCATTCAAGATTTATGATATTGGCTGGGCATGATGGCTCACACCTGTAACCCTGGTGCTCTGGGAGGCCAAGGTGGGTGGATTGCCTGAGCTTACAGGCTCAAGACCAGCCTGAGCCAGATGGAAACCCTGCCTCTAAAAATAGCTGGGCATTGTGGCGGGCACCTGCAGTCCCAACTGCTTGGGAGGCTGAGGCAAAAGAATTGCTTAAGCTCACGAGTTTGAGGTTGCTGTGAGCTGTGATGCTATAGCACTGTACTGAGGGTGACAAAGTAAGACCCTGTCTCCAAAAACCCAAACCAAAACAAACAATCCTCCCCCAAAGAAAAAAACATAACATTTATGATATCCACTTGATCAGCATCCATATTAGGGGAAAACTCTTCTGCCTGACCTGCTATATTTGCATGGAAACTCCTACTAGAATTACATACTTGCTGCCTGCCTCTTCACGTAATCTTTTCCAGAAGACAAGGAACAATTTACCTCTTTATAATTTTGAAAGAAACAATTAGGCATGTTAGTTTCAGATCCCTTCTCCTTGTCCCTTTGAGTGTTCCTTCCTGCAGAAGTCTACACTGGATTATAATCTCTACCCTGGTAGTAAGGAGGTGTCCCTTTAGGGGGAGGCCATCCTTGCCTAGCTATTTCAATGATTGGGGGGAGGGATTTGCTAATTCACAGGGAATGCTTACTTGCTTCAATTATCTGTAATAAGATCAAGTTACAAATAATAAAGATAGTACTTTAGTTTTTGCCCTTCTGTTTCTTGGATCTCTCTCCTTTTTTTTCAGAACTCACATGTAGAACAAGTATGTCACCATCGGCCTTCTAAAACTCTAATGGTTTGTAGAGTGTATAAGATCTAGCAAAACTTCCCATATGCTTGATGGTGTTTAAGAAGCCACTTTCAGATTCCTTTGTGTAATGAAGAAATGGTCCAGTTTCTTCTTAGCAACTCTTGGAGGGGCTGGAATAGCCAGGAAAAAATCCTGAAGGAATAGGTCAAATGAAGAGACACAAGTTTGATTTGGCTAAAGTTCTCAAACTTTAGCACCTAATGGAATCTCTTGGAGGCTTTGCTAACACAGATTGCTGAGCCCTACTGCCAGAGTTTGTGATTCAGAAGTTGTGAGGTAAGATTGATACTTTGCATTACTAATAAGTTCTTAGGTGAGACCATGCTGCTGGTTCAGGAACCACAGTTTTAGAGCCATCATACTAGACCAGTGATTTTCATACCTGGGGGTACCTTATTCTCACCTGAATAGCTTTTTAAAAATACCAATGCTTGGTTGGGCTCTCCTCCCAGTTGTTTTGATTGGTAAGGGACTCAACTATAATATTTGCTTTGTAATAGCTCCCCAGGGCAGTGAAATGTGCAGCGAGAGAGGTGAACTACATCCATATGCCAAGCCTCAGTAATCAGGGTGGTGTGGCAGTAAAGAGGGTGCTGGGTCACCTCTGTCAGCCTCGTGTTCCTGCAGTGGTGGGCCATTCTCTCTTGCCTGTGCCATATTCCTGTACTCACACCAAGGAGGCGGACAGGTTTCACTGCTGCAATCCGTCTTCCTCTGTTAGATTACAACCGGGAATGCAACACCATGTGGGAGGCACAGTAACAGATGATTAGCAAATTGATCTTGTTATTAGCCACTAAGGTTTTATAAGGCAAGAAGAATCATGAAATTAATTATGATGCTGCATGTGACAGGATAAAAACTAAAAGCTCCATGTTACGTGAAAGAAAAATAGCTAAAAGATGACATTTTATAACCAATTACAAAGCATATCTTCACATTTATAATTTATCAAAGTACTTACAGAGCACAGAGCCATACAGAGATGCAAAACAACTCTTCAGAACAGCGTCTATGTGTTAACTCACATAAAATTTACAACATTAGGTATAGCTGGGTGCAGTGCTCACGCATGTAACCCTAACATTTGCCGAGGCCAAGGTGGGAGGCTCACTTGAAGCCAGTAATTTGAGGCAAGCCTGGGAAACAAAGTGAGATTCTGTCTCTGAAAAAAAAAATTATTTTAATTAGTTGGGTGGATAGTGTGTGTCTGTAGTCCTACTTATTTGGGATGTCGAAGTGCAAGGGTTGTTTGAGTTCAAGACTTTCAATTTGCAGTGAGATATGATGCCGCTGCACTCCAACCTAGATGATAGATTAAGACTCCATCTCTTAAACAAAACAAAACAAACTACTAACTAATTGGTCATTTCTTTGCCAAGGAGATGAAAAAAAATGCATTTTAGACTAAAAGTGTGCCGCCTTATGTGTTTATTCCACCTTTAATAAATAACACGAAGTCGCCTGGGTCACAAGCATGTTCCACTCAATCTTAAAATGGTTTAACTTATTTAAACAAGTTTATTTTTCAGCCTGTATAACTATATTTTCTGCCTTTTTGTCATGATAGAGAAAAATAGCAATTATTTAAGTAAGAACTATATTTTTAAAGCTTATTCACAGTTTTGTATTCGGCCAAAGAGGATAAGTTTTCTGAATGAATAGAAAAGATTGTGCCAACTACGATCATTTTCTCTACTTGAAATCCTTGTGCTCAAGAATTTGAGGGTCTCTACTCAAATCATGACTTACAGAAATAGATTCTGGAATACACTATGCCCTTTTCTCTGGAAACCATTGCAAAATGCTCTGAATTGATTTTATGATGCCCTTGATTGACACAGGGTGCAGGTAGTCAAGTAAGGTAAATTTCTTTCAGATAAAACCCTAATATAGTCAAAGCTTTGCCTTCCATGGACAGGGCTCTGTGGAAACAAGTTCTCTGTTCCTGGTACTTTTTCCTAACCTATTTGAGGTCCTATCACCTCTGTATTACAACCTGCATGCAACTTTCAAATTAAAAAAAAGGGGGGGAGGTTATCTATTTTCACAGGTCTCTCGTGATGAATAACATTAAATTTATATTCTTATCCTTGCTTTCCAAGGTCACAGGACTCATTCAGGGAGGCTCAAAAGGTCTGGCCTTCTTTGCCCTGGTAGTTCTCAGCCAAAGTTCCTTCAAACTTAGTTTAGGTATTTTTCTTTAGCCAGTTTCACAGGATTACTTCATTTAATTAATTAATTAATTAATTTGTTTATTTATTTATTTTTTTGCAAGGTGAATGAATGTATCAATGAATGAACACAGTCCCCTCCGGGGCAAAGTGAAAAAATGCATCAATGAATGGACACAGTCCATTCATGGAATTGAGGCCCAGGAAATTCACATGAAACTGACCTAGGCATAGGAGATGGGGGTTCCTCATTTAGTCCCAAGTGCAAAGTGAAGGAGACACCAAGGCACAGGTATCTCCTCAGCAGTTGTCTGGCCTTTTTGGCTATTGGAGCCTCTGGTGGGATTATTTCTGACTTTAAAACAGTA
>CAUYRH010078968.1:0-10690 GCA_963574655.1 Perodicticus potto
AAACAACAATGACGGCCGCAACCAAAAAATGGCCGGGCGTTGTGGCGGGCGCCTGTAGTCCCAGCTACTTGGGAGGTGGAGGCAGGAGACTCACTTGAGCCCAGGAATTGGAGGTTGCTGTGAGCTGTGATGCCACGGCACCCTATCCAGGGTGATAGCTTGAGGCTCTGTCTCAAAAAAAAAAAAAAGAATAATAATAATAACAATAATAAAAGCTAAAATGAGCCTTAATTCAGTCATGGCAGATGCTACAAGATGGTAGTCAAATATTTGGGCTGGTCAAAAGGTAGATTCGTTGCTCAGAATGAGTTAAATCAATGTGAAAGTGAAAGTTTAGCAGACAAAGCGTCAACTTGCTTTGTTTTTAAGATGCATAGCCTAATTCAACATAGAAAAGACATTAAATCATCCCGTGATAGCTGAACTAGAGAGAAAAATGAAACACCTGTCTTGTGTTCTTACCACTGCTGAGTTCAATGAATTTAGCTTAATTTAAGCTAATAGAGAATGAAAGACCAGAGATAGCAAGGACAGAAACAAAAAATAATTATACATTTTAACTAAAAAAATAAAAATTAGCATATTATCTCTAAAGCAGTACCTATTATTTCAAGTCATTTTGAAATGACTGTACGTACACATTTTAAAGTGATCAGAGAGTTAAAAGTCAAGATAGTAACTGGTATTTGACATATTATAAAATTATCAGAAGCTGTACCTCTAATGGGATATATATTGTTGACCTAACTTTTGTTGGTCAGTGCAAGCAGCCAAGAGCTAAATGTGTATATTCACAGCCAGAGTCCAGCTGACAAAGTATTTTAACAAATCAATAATATCCCTCTGTTGTCCCAGAACTAAAAAGGTCCTTTGTTTCTTGAAGAAAGTATGAAAGGTAAGTACCATTATTAATAGGAGATATTAATAAATTCTTACAGCCAGACTGATCTTCATGACCAAATCACTTTCCTTCTTAAAGCTCTTTGATAGTAAAATAAAGAGTCTGACTGTTTTTGATGTTGGACTACTCACCACTTTCCAATCCCACCTACCTCTTCTTTTTCTCTCCTTCTGCCCTACATTGGTGCAAGATGGTAAGGAGAGCACTCCCTCCCTTGGTACTGGTGAAGTTCAGACCACCCAAGCCTGGTCTGGTGGGTGAGAATTCCCACCCTTCCCCACCAAAACCACTTAACTCTCCTCTCCCTCACACCCTTTGGAGTGGCTTAGGTGTCTGCCCTGCTATCCCCAGAAAGCCTCCTTCTAGTTGTAATAAACCTTTTATGCTCTCCTGGTTAGTGGGGGATTGGTCCTGCCCTCTCCTGTTGTTTGTGGGCACCACAAAACAAGTGGTTCTTAAGATAACTGACAAAATAGTAATGATGGCTGACACTAACATAGGGCTTACTAAGTGCCAGACATCATCCTAAGGACTTTACATTTATCAATTCATTTAATCTTCATGAAAGTCCCATAAAGTAGGTACTGTGATTATCAACTCCATTACAAACTTGAAGATAACAGAGGTTCAGATTCCAACATCATGCAGCTAGAAGGAATCACAGTTGGATCTAAACCCAGGCCCTCTGGCTTTGGAGTCAATGCTTTGGTCTACTTCCCCATAATGTTGTAGTCCTGGCACACGTGGCCTGTGAAGTCCTGAAAATTCTGCCTTGCCTTCTTTCAGATGGATTAGTAGGTACTTACACTGCTGCCTCTGCCATGGAGCCTCGCCTCTGATATTTTCTCCCCACTTTTCCAAGGCAGCTCTCATTCAACCTTAAACTCTCAGGAAAGCCCTTTTCTGATTGCCCACTCTCCATCTATTCCTCAAGTTGTTCAAATCCCCTTGTAATGAGTGTCATGGTGTACCATATACCTCTCATTTATGTCCTCAACAGTACTATGAGTTCACATTATTTGTTTGAGAACTTGACTGTTTTCTCGCTAGTTAACCATAAGCTTGGTGATAGAAGGGACCTTGTTTATTTGTACTAATTGTTACATTTTGGTAGTGCCTTGCACCAAATAGGTCCTCTATAAATGTTATCTTTGTTGAATAAATAATACACATTCATTTCCATTTCAGCCATCATATGTACATATATATCCATCCATAACGAGGCTGACCCTCTTAGAAGAATTATAAGCAAATGAACTTTATGATGTGATCCAAATATTCTTTTTTACTCTGGACACACACACATAAGTCTTAGAGTCACATTGGAGTTTTCCAGATGGAAGAAGGTATTTGTTTCCTCTCCCTGGGTCCCTTTGAAGTCATTTATGAAGTGATCTCATACTCCAGTAGTGCCTTAGTTGGGAAGACCTACCGCATGTGTGGGAAGGAGCCAGGGCCAACCTGTGTCATCCACAATGAGTGCATCCATCACCTTATGCCCAGGCAAAGATGGTGATGTGGGCCAGCTTGTGGCTCTGATGTGCAGGGATCCCTCTCACTGTTGCCTTGAGCTACGTGAGATTTACCTGATTTTTCTTCTGAAAAAATTTAGTAGTGGAGAAAGGCAAAGATAGGCACTAAAGTTAATGAGTACTCATTCTCTTTCAAGGGCTTTTCATAATTTCAAAATGCAATGTTTATGTCTCTTTGAAGTAGCTCATATTATCTCCACTTTACATATGGGACACTGAGGAACCTGAGCCATGTGCCTACTAGAGGGCCGTTGGTGGGCAAGGATGCCATCCAACTCCCATCTGCATGGCTTCAAATCTCACATTCTATCTCAGAATGAAAACTTCATCCTGTCTCTTAAATCCAAAAGGAAAGAATGTTTTCTTTTTCTTTTCTTTTCTTTTTTTAATTTAATCATAACTGTGCACCTTGATGCATTTATAGAGTTCAGTATACTGATTTGATATACCATGTGAAATGCTTACATCAAACTGATTAGCACATCCAACACCTCGCTTACTTATTTGTTGTGAAAAGACAATTATACTCTTTTCTTAATGGTTTTGAAATGTACCATTGCATTATGCACATTAGGTGAGGTCACCCCAAATATCCTCCCTCCTCTCCCCTCTCTCTTCTCTTCCCTTCTACTTTCTTGACTATAGTATGTTTTTCCATTCATTTGAATGTATGTAGGTGATTATATATTGATTTCATAGTAGTATTGAGTACATTGGATACTTTTTTTTTTTCTATTCTTGAAGTACTTTGCTAAGAATATGTTCCAGCTTCATCCATGTAAACATAAAAGATGTGAAGTCTCCATATTTTTTATGGCTGCATAGTATTCCATAGTGTACATTTACCACAATTTGTTGATCCATTCATGGGTCGATGGGCACTTGGGCTCTTTCCAAGTCTTGACAACTATGAATTGCTACAATAAACATTCTGGTGCAAATTTCTTTATTGTAAAATGATTTGTGATCATGTGGGTATATACCACTAGAGGAACTGCAGGATTGAACAGTAGGTCTACTTTTAGGTCCTTGAGTGTTCTCCAAACTACTTTCCCAAAAGGTCGTATTAGCTTGCATTCCCACCAGCAGTGTAGAAGCATTCCCTTCTCTCTGCATTCACTCCAATATCCAATAATTAGGGATTTTGTGATGTGGGCTAATTTTACTGGAATTAGATGATATCTCAAAGTAGTTTTGATTTGCATTTCTCTGATGATTAAAGATAATGAGAATTTTTTCTTTTTTTTTTGAGACAGAGCCTCAAGCTGTCACCCTGGATAGAGTGCTGTGGCATCACAGCTCACAGCAACCTCCAATTCCTGGGCTCAAGTGAGTCTCTGGCCTCCACCTCCCAAGTAGCTGGGACTACAGGCGCCCACCACAACGCCCGGCCATTTTTTGGTTGCAGCCATCATTGTTGTTTGGCGGATCCGGGCTGAATTCAAACACGCCAGCTCAGGTGTACGTGGCTGGCACCTTAGCCCATTGAGCCACAGGTGCTGAGCCCCAAAATTCTTTAAGAGTCAATGATAGGACAGCTAAAAGGTTCTATATAAAACAAGGAAATCTTTTGTTATTTTTGCATGGAGCCAAAGATCAATGAGGCTAATACTTAAGCCAAGTTCAGTATATTTCTGGGGCATAATATTCCAGCAGAATACAACTCTGTAAAATGTACAGTAGCTATTGACAACTTGGCGACTTCTCACGCTAAGCACGGAGTATCTTATGAAGAAAAGGAGGAAGCAAATCAAAGACTAAGCAGCACAGTTGAACAGACCCTAACGACTTTGTGCTCCTTCGCATTTCTCGGCTTGACTGGACAAAGAGCAGATATCCTTCCGGCTTCTGGTCCAGTTATCCCCAGCCGTATGTTCATCTCCAGAGTGGCACAGAGAGACACAGAAGAGGAAAGGAAGAGAGACGCCCAAAGGAACAGTTTATTGCATCTGTCTCCCTCTGGTCCTTTGAGGCAGTGCAGTGTGGGCTCTAATCTTAAACTCTAAAGCCAAACTCCTACTTTTAAATCCCATGTATACCACTCACTAGGTATTCCTGACCACTTGATTGCAGGCTCTCCATCGCCTAATCTTAATCTGTAAAATGGAAGTTATATCAACTTCCTCACGTAAGGCTGTCTTATATGACGGGTTTAGCTGTCGTTAAAGTTGTTTGATATTTCAAATACCAACTTGAACTTGATACTGTTCATCAACATACTTGTCTAGGTGAAAGACAGTGGTTTAAAATCCATTCCATTTTTCAAAAATCCATTCAGTTTTTTTAAAAAATCCATTTCTTTCCAGCTAGAAATAAAACAAAAGCAGAAGACTACCATCCCCCAGAAGATAAAAAAAAAAAAAAAAAAGAGTAAAGACACGTTGAAATGCAGAAAATTTGCTTTGGAAGCAAACTGAAAAGATGGGATAAACTACTGAATTCTTAGTTCTCACCAAAGCAGTCTTCTGTGTGAAATGCTGCACCACCCATCTCCCCTATCCCAGGCTTCTAGGAGGTAAACAGTAGACTGAGCTTTTGAATAGACTTGAATTATTTTTCACAGTTAGAAAAATTAACTTTAGAAAAGGTCCAAAAGAATCTCTTGTTTAATATGCCCTTATTGACCACATGCAATTTATCCAGTGGAGGTATTATAGAGTCTGGAGACATGAATAAACTTCAATGTCTGGATATATGGCCATGATTTTTGCCATGAAAATCCTCAGATGTGCTTTGCATCCTCTGACTGCTCAGTCACTGTCACCAGGTGTGCCTGTGTGAATCACATGCATGGCTGATGTCCGCCAGACATTTTCTAAAGTCAGCCATGGTTCTGTGGTTCTACTAGGGTGGTTTAACCAGCCACTATCTAACAACCCCAACTGGCTCATTGTTAAACTGGTGATTTATGTTTGTTACCCAAGAGTTCAACTTCGGCAGAGGATCTACATTAAAATATTTTACTCCATTTCTCCATCTCTAATCCAGCTCCCTTATTTCAGCTCCCTTATCTACTTAAACTTAATTATCTATTATACTTCTATTTCTTTGTTATCTGCTGCCACAGATTTAAGCCAACATTGATGGCCTCCTGGTACCTACCAGCCCTCCTTCTCTGCAGCATAAACCTTGGGTCCCCACCTCTACTAGCCCTGTTCCATGTCATCATCCTTTAGGGCTTTGTGTGATATTAGGGAATGTTTGAAATTTATCCACAGATGTTGCTACCCCTAATGCCCTGTCCTGGTCACCACGGGAAGGAAACAAGTGTGACATGGATAGAAGTACAAGCTTGCAAGAGGTGGGCTAACCAGAAGTGCAGGGTAGCCCCGAGCAACCGCTGATGTGGCCTTTTATTGAAGCATTCATTATACAACAGGTGTGGGGGGGCTGTGCACTGGAGCTATGGTCTGGGGGCTTGACTGCTGCACCACGAATGTCCAAAGTATAACACCTGCTTGCTAAGGAGCAACCAATCTTAACTCATTAACACCTGCAGCTGCTTGAGGGCTTGTCTTCGGGCAGCCACACATCTCCATGTGAACTAGGAGATTGTCTCCTTTCCAGTGCCTCCCTCAAGAACCGGTGGCCGCTCCCACAAGCCTGGTGCTCGGTCTCCTACACACAGACTTTTAAAGGTTTTCACTATGGAGATTATCTTGTAAGATACTTTTTGATACTGTTGCTAAGTAAGTAAACAGTATCTCTTTTCCATATTCTCTTGGCTCTCTGTACCCATTCTGCAATGCACGTTTATTATTATAATCATCTTTTGCGTTGTCCATCACCTCCCTTAGGCACCTGTAAACTAGGATCCATGTCATGTGTCTTTCTCATAGCCTCGCTATATAATATAATGAATGTAGTCACAGAGAAGACATTCAGCAAAGCGTTTACTGAGTGAATGACAGAATTAATGTTTGCACATCTTTGATAGCCTTTCTGAATATGGTTAGATGGTCAGCACTAAGATGACTCACAAACACCCACCACCAATGTCACGTGAAGCTAAATCTGTACCTAAGAGAAGAATCAAATCAATGAATAAAGCTGTTTAAGGCAAAATATCATTAACTGAAAATGCTCACTTTTTTCCAACCTACTGCTATTAAGTGAAGCTTGTATATAGAAGAGAACCCTGTTATTAGTAAGATTGGAAATGCTTGTTAAGATTTTTAAATATTTTAAAAATTATATTGAAATTTAACCTACATCCATAAGACTGTCACAAATCTCAGTTATATTATTTTCTCAGTGATTTTATTTTTAGACATATCACACACAAATACACACACGCACAACCACAAAGATGAAGATAGAAATACTTCGCAGCCTCCCAACAGGCTTCCTGTGCCTTGACCATCACTAACAACCATGTGCACCCACCCTGACAAAAATAAATCCTATTCTGACTTCTACAACCATGTATCATTTTTGTTTTTCTTGAACTTATTTAATGGAATGGAATCAAATAGATTGTACTTTTTTGTCTACAGTTATGTAGTGGGATGTTAAATGGAAAGATGTAGGTCAGAAGGTGTGAGGTTACAGGTATGCAAGAAGAATAAGTGTAGAAATCTAATGTACAGCGTGAGGACTATAATGTCTAATATTGCACTGTATACTAGACATTTTCTAATTGAGTAGATTTTACTATGTAAGAGTTCCTACCACAGCAAAAGAACGAAAAAAAGGAGAGGGGTGATTACAGAACATGATGGGTACATTAACTTGGCTGTAGTAATTGTTGCATTGTATATTAAAATGTTATACTATATACCTTAAATATACATAACAAAAGCCCCCCAAAAGTTGTTCTTAATATTTTGTATTTCAATTTATCAATTATTTTTAACTTTTTCTTTATGGCTAATGCTTTTTATTTTCATTTTAAGAAATTTCCCACCCCATTGTCATGATTGTATTTATGTAGAAGCTGTATTATTTTACTTATATTCATTTGATAATTTATCTGGAATTGCTTTTTGTGCATACGGCATGAGGTAAGGCTGAAAGTTTATATTGTTCATATTGTATCATAAATGTCAATTAACCCAGCACCATTAATTAAAAATACCATCTTTTTCTCATTATATTACCATGGCAATGTAAGTCAGGTGACTATATAGGTGTGTGTGGGCAAAGGTGTGTCTCTTTTTGAATTTTCTATTTTCCTTAATTGATTATATTGCCAATTTTTTTGCTAACAAAACATTTCTTAATTATTGTAGCAATATAATAAATCCTGAAATCTGATGTGAAGTCCCTTACTTAGTTCTTTCAGAGTGTACTAGAATTACATTGTCAATTTCTAAAAATGCTTGGCTTTTTAATTGAATTGCATTATATCTATAGATGGAGTAGAGTGAAATTAATATTTTAAAAATATTGATTACTTTTATCCATGAATATATTATTCTTTGGCATTTATTTATATCTTTATATTCTCTTAGCAATATTTATAGTTCCCAGTGTACAAATCCTGTACAACTTTCAACAAATTTATTCTGAGGTATTTGAGGTATTGTGTGGCCTAGTGACTATCATCTCTTAATGATTCATTTTTCTAGTCTATAAAACTAAATTCCTTAATTGATTTTGTTTTTGGTGACCTTGTTAATTACACTTATCAGTTTTTATAAATTTTATATTTCATTATATTTTTTATGTACTCAATGATGTGTAAAGATTAACCTCTATTTCTTTATTTTAAATGTATCTATCATTGTCCTCCTGGCCTCTTTGCCCCCTTGCCTTGGCAATGGAGGCCTGTTCACTGTCTGTGGTGAATGTATCTTATTCTGAGAGCCTATATCTGGCTCTTACTCTGTAAACCTACCTTTCTGTTCCTCAACAAGATGTTCCGTGCTTGCCTTTAAAAAATAATTAAGGCTCGGCACCTGTGGCACAGTGTTTACGGCCTGAACTGGGCCCGGGGCCTGCTAAACAACAATGAGAACTGCAACAACAAATAAATAGCCAAGCGTTGTGGTGGGCACCTGTAGTCCCAGCTACTTGGGAGGCTGAGGCAACAGAACCACTTAAGCCCAGGAGTTTGAGGTTGCTGGAGCTGTGACACCACAGCACTCTATTCAGGGCCACAGCTTGAGACTCTGTCTCCCTCCTACCAAAAAAAGAAAATAGTAAATCTACTTAAGATTGATTGATTGATGTTTCGTTAAGAAGACAAATATGGTGCTGAATAGAAATGGTGGTAACATACAACCTTCTACGGTAGCAGCGGGCTCACAAAATTGGGCAAAGGTTTTATTATTTCACTATAAAGTATGTTGCTTACTGAGGATTTTCTTTTGAAAACGATTTTATCACATTAATTATTTTTTACTTTCAATTTTAGTAACTTTTAAAAATACATGAATAGGTTTTGAATTTTATTACATGCATTTTCCACATTTATTGAGATACTTACACATTTTTCTTCTTCATTCTGTCAATATTAATGATTATCTAATGTTAAGATTTTCTTGCATTCTTGGAACAAACTACACTTGAATAAAAGCTATTATTCTATCTGATCTGCTTATATTTTGTTTAGGAATTTTCCAAGTATATTCTAAGATATCCTATTTTTAGTTTTCTTTTGTGTAGTGTCCTTGCCAGACTGCTGTATTTTGAAATCAAGGTTATGTTGGCTTCATAAAACAAGTTGATAAGAGTTTCCACTTTCCCTATATTATTGGTTCTATTTCTTTCTTATTTGACTGGGGGAAATAACGTTTACAGTGATCTGTGTCTAGAGTTTGCTTTATGGGAAGCTTTATTTACAAACATAATTTCTTTAGTATATATCAATCCATTAAGATTTTCCATTTCTTTTCATATTTGTTTTGTTCCATTCTGTTTCTTAAATAATTTATACATTGCATCTGAATTTTCAAGTTTATTGATGTAAATTTCATTATTCTCTTACACTATTCTTCTTATCACTTTGCTAAGTGTTAGATCTATACTAATGTCTTCCTCTTCCTCTACCAAAAATATTGATAATTTTTGTTTTTTCTCATTTTTATTGATCAGTCTTATCAGAATTTTATCACTCTTATTGTTAAAGGCAGAATTTATCTACACTTATGTTTAATATTCTGTATTAACTTATTTCTATTTTTACATATACACATACTCACTGACATATATCTAAAACTTTATATTCCTCTCTAATCCCTAATCCCTGCTTTAGCTGCATCTCACAAGTTCTGATATGACCCATTTATTATTATTGAGTCTAAATTTTGTAATTTCCATTGTTATTTATTCTTTGAGTGAGAAACTATTAAAAAGTATTACATTTAAGTTTTAGGGGTTTGAATTTTTCTAAATACCATTTTTAAATTTCCAGTTTATTTGCACTATGATCAGAAAATAATGTAACACGTTTTCAGTTATTTAAAATTTGTTGAAGCTTGCTTACTGGCATGTTCTATGATCAATAATGGTAAATGTTCGAAGCACATTTGAAGGAATGTATATTCTGCAAAATGTATACTTACCATTCTATGTATGTTCAGTAGGTCAAGTTTATTAATCATGTTGATCAAACATTCCATCTTTTTTTGAGTTTTTTCTGCTTAATTTTTAGTTATTAAGAATGGTATATCAAAATGATTAATTAACCTTGCTTATTTTTTCTTGACTTTTTTTCAATTTATTGTAAATATTTTGAAGATTATTGTTGTTAAGGTATAATATATTTTGAACTATCCTATCATCCTTTAACATTCATTCTTTTATTATTCTGAAAATTTCCTCTTTAGTATCTATATTATTTCTTGCTTTGAGATTGCTCTAGTATTTAAAAAAAAAATTGCAACTGAATTTATTTACACTTATTTTTGTCTTCAATCCACCATAAAGTCTGTCTTTTAAAACAACATATGTATTTTTCTTGACTGCTATTCTTTGTATTTTCTTAAATTAAGCTTTTTATTTTATAGATTCGATAACAGTTTTAAGGAATAATACAAAAAGTTTCCATGTACTCTTTTGACAATTTCCCTCAATGGTAACATCTTGCAGAATTCTGCACAACCAGGCTATTGACATTATGAAATATTGAGATAAGGTCAAGATACAGAACATTTCCATCACCACAAAGATCCCTATGTTATGTTATCTTTTAAAAAATTTCTTAAATTTTAATTATTATGGGGACATAATAGTTGTATATCTTTGAAAGATACAGGTAATGTTTTGATACAGGCATATAATGGGAATTAATAAAATCAAGGTTATCAATTAC
>CAUYRH010078972.1:0-16580 GCA_963574655.1 Perodicticus potto
GCCCGCCACAATGCCCGGCCATTTTTTGGTTGCAGCCGTCATTGTTGTTTGGCGGGCCCGGGCTGGATTCGAACCCTCCAGCTCAGGTGTACGTGGCTGGCTCCTTAGCTCATTGAGCCACAGGCGCCGAGCCCAGATAAACTATTTAAAAGAGCTTAGAGTCATCAAACGTACAAGTGACCACAGAGGTCAGGTAACGAAGCAGAGGGAGGAGAAGGCGGCTGTGAGCGGTGGCAGTGGTGGCCCCCAGTGCGGTGGTCACAGGCGGAGACTCCGTCACCTGAGTCCGAATCCCTGGCTCATCTTAAGCAAAATATTTAACCTGCCTCTGAATAACTTTCCTAATCTGTAAAGTGAGGAAGGTAGTGAAAACTGATTCTGATTTTTAAATAACATAGCTTGTAGAAAGATGAGAATAGATGCCAGTTAAAAAAAAATAAAAAAGCTCTGGATACAATATTGATTGGCTTTTTAAGTTTCAGAATAGACAGAAGTAAATCTGATTGTTCAGGCAGAGTCTTTGACATTGATAAACATTACACAAAAGCAATGCTAACAAAAACTATACAGAGGTGTATGTGTCAGCGGCAAAGAGAACTCCAAGAGAGAGAGAGACTTCGGGTTGGGCTGTCTCCCCAGCCTCTAAAGCTGTAACAAGTGCATCGAAGGGGCTTGATAGATAATGGTGCTATACACTAAGAAAATTCCTATGTCAAGGATCTCTGCCCATTTGGCTTTGGAATATATCTGTGTTGGAGCAAAGAGTTTTCCGACACAAATTAAACCCATGCTTGGTTTGGCATTAAGAACTCTGCCAAGACGGGACTGGCCCAGCCCGCAGGGATGACAGAGTGGAGGGTTGTAGAGATTCCACACCGCAGGAAGAACTTGCTCTACATCCCCAAAGAGAATACCGCCAGCTGTCACTCTCGGCTGCAAGGAGAAGCACCAGCGCATTCTGTTCCACATCACAACTCTGGAGGTAACACATTCCTCTGTCTCTCTCTCCTGCCCCCCTTCTCTTTTTCCCTCCTTTCCTCCTCTTTTTCTTTCCCTCCCTCGCTCCCTTCCACCTTTCTCTCTTTCTCTTTTTTTCCCTATCAACTCTTCATAAAAACAAAGCACTAGACAGCCATAGTTGGGAAACATTTCTAGCTAACATCATGGAACTAGAGGATCAAAAAAGGCCTGTAAATATAATGTGCATGTTTGTTTCTTTGAAATTATTTCAGAATCTTGAAAGGGGAATTCTCAGGCACCAGGAGGGCCAGCTCCTACCCTGGGTATTTCTAACACCCCTCTACAGATAGGGAAGAGGGTATTAAAAATTAACCTCATGTTCGCCATTTAGGCTGCCTGACACAGGACACAGGACACAGGTGCGTGACATCAATTTTATGATGACATTTAATTGCCCAGTTTTCTGGCGAGAAACTGAACACATGATTCAGGATTCCAGGCAATTTCAAGAAGTTTATTTGAAACAACTTTCAAAATTTATGTTTTGACATTTGCAAAGCTTGTTAGCTTACTTCACCCCCACCTCCAACTTCAAAGAAATCACTGTGTTGTGCAAATCCTAAATGAAATATAAATATTATCGTTCAGAGTTATATTTTTTGAGGATATTATGAGGCTGCTGCAGCTGCTTTGGTGTCATTGAAACCAAGGCACAGAAGAGCCAAGAGGACCTCAAGCCTCATCTTTGAGGGAGGTTTCCCCCGCATGGCAGTGAAACTCAGCACGTTGTTCTACCCTGCCTACTCACAGCCCATCCTACTACACAGGGTGAGACTTCACAACCACAGAGGGAAAAGCCAAACAAACAAATGTACAGAGAAAGCCAATTCCTACACAAGCTGAATCTGGAGAGGGCTCACTCGCACGGGAACACAGCTCAGGACAACGAGCTTCATGGTGTGGCTTCTGAATATAAAGGAGTGTTCTTGTGCTGTATTTACTCATGAAAAGTGTGAGTAAACACAGGCTTCATAGTCAAATGCCCGAAAATATGAAAATATGTCTAGGATATGATTTCACATCTACTAAAATTTTAAATAAATACAAAATGGAAAAGAGGTTTTTCCGAGGCTTATATAATCATATTGGTTCTTCCTCAACTACATAAAGTTTATATTTCTCTCTTTAAGGGGTAACTGAGTTTTCTGTTGCAAGAAGGCTTCTAAGAACTATATACCCATTTTAAGTACAATAATAGTGTTTCACAGTTTGTAAATGTTTATCTATTTCATGACATTGAACTTTAAATATAGGTTTTGTGATCAAACATTTTTAAGCAAAGTTTTTGAATGAAGACTTGAACCCAGAATGTCTGTAATTTAATTCAGTCGAAAATCAAAATTCAACACAGTGGATCTGACAATTTTTCTACTTTTCACTTTACAAGTCATTAAAATTCAATGATGCTACTTGATTTAACATGTCTCAGGGTTTGGTAACTAGACGTCACATACTTTAATTGTGCATGATTTCATGCAAAACCTCCCATTTTCATCTTCTTATGCATGTTTGATTTGTTTGATATAATCACATTAATATTATGAGACTATTACAACTTTAAGATACTTTTCTTACGAAAAGGCTAATTAGTTTGAGCTACAGAATAAATAATTGATTATACAGATAATTAAGCCAATATCTAAAGATAAAAAGCAGTATGTAATTGACATTTCCTTTGACAAACTCACTAGAGATTGATAAGAATTCACTTTTATTCTGAGTATTGGTTAGTATACTTTTTTTCTTAATGCCAGTCTTTTCAAAGAAAATGATGAAGAATATTTTTGTTGTTCATAATTATGGATTTTTAGAGATTTTTTCCCTAAACATCGGGATTAATTTAATTTATCTGAATGACTAGAGTGAATGGTACCATCTATTAAAACCATTTCCTTAGCTCTAGGGCCTAGATCTGAAATATCATTTAAACAAGAACTAATGAAATTATCCTTATCTGAATGCTTTCAAGAAGATGAGGAAGTAAATGTCAATTCTGCTATTTCGACAAGGCAGCAAGTCACAGTTCTCAACACATAATCAAAGGAAACATTGAAAATGATCTCTGTGGTCTAAGTAAAAGTTCAGTTAAGGAAACTATAATGATCTTCGCTGATGAACTTTTGTAAAAGACATTTTAGTAGATAAACTTTTGCTTTGGAAAAATAAAAAGTGTAATAAGGCATTACATTTTTTAGTAGATGTTGGTTGCTACTGAAGTACATTTGACAGCAGTTTTCTTGCTATTTCCAGAAAAAGCGTGTGGATGAAGATATGGGGCCTGGAGTCGGCTGTGAGCTCAGCTTGGAGGAAGCTCTGTCCTGCTTCATTTTGTAGAACCCTAGTTCACCTTCTGGTCCTCGTTTCTCCTGTGCCTGATTAGGGGGCAGAGTGAGCGTCATGGTGCTCTCTGATGTAACTAAAAAGAAAAACTAAAAAAAAAAAAAAAAGTTCCTCCTGCTGAGGGCTTTACCTACAGGTAACCTGCTTCCCTAAGTGCAATCACATTTAATTTTCACATTATTATTTAAGAGTTAAAGAGGATAGCTGTTTATTGTCCTTAATATGCAAATGAAATACAACCACAGCTACCAAAACATGAACAACCAAAATTGTGTCCAGGGAGGTTAAGTGATCTGCGCTGAATCACAAGTAAATCATGGGTTAGGGCAGCAGGGACCAGGATTTCCTGGGCCTGCTGGGGCCATGTCCTTTCCGCTGCATAAACTGCCTCCAACACGAAGAGCCAAAAATCTGTTTTCTGAGAGGCTCTTAAAAGCGTTGAGAGATATTTAGGAAGCCTCATTAGCTGGTGACTGAAATAACAGTCAAGTCCATAAATGGGGTCATTTTCCCACTGGCTTTCCAGCCTTTGAAGCAACCTGAAATTATGCACCTCTCCTGAGAGCTAAGTGGGCCTGCGTGGAGTCTTGGTCCTGCTGAAAGAGCTAGGAAATCAACTCTAAGGCCAACAGAGCCCAGAAGTGTCCCCTTGTCCCAAGGATTTGTACACCGACAGGACTCCAAAGTGCAAGGAGGGGATTATAAGGATATTGAGCATACATACCTAGGAACTGACGGTCTGCAAAGCCGGTCACGACCATGTCATGGTCATCCCATTCTCATGTCAGGACGAACTTGGGCAGTGGATACTACTGTGCTCAGGGTACAGAGGAGAACCCCCAGGCTCAGGTGCAGGCAATGAACTTCCCCAAGGTCAGATGGGGAGGATGGGGCAAGCCCGAATTCAAATCCAAGGCTACTCATGTGTGGAAAGGGCTGCACACAGCTGCGGTACATTTACACAGTCCCCCAGAGCGTGAGCTCGCTTATACCTGTGTGCAAATGTCTGCGGGTCCCCAGGCGTGAAAATTCCTAAACATCCTTTGATTTTTGACCCTTTGCAAAAGAAGTCAGGCTTGACATGCTTTCTACAAGAGGCATTAGCCATATTCAGTTTTTTCTCCCTTTCTTCCTCTCATGCCTCCCTCCCTCCGCCCCTGTGTCCATCTTAGCTGAATGGAAAGTGGACCCCCCTTTGCTGTGGAAGCACAGGAGCTGGCAGAGGGGGAGGACCAGGCAGCTCTGGACCGACGGCTACAAGCAGCCGCCAGCCACCCCTCTGTCCCCTGTGGATGCTGAGCCTCCGCAAAGTGGTGATTGTGGCCGAAGGATGGTTTTTTAAAAGAATTTTAATTAGTTTAAAATTAAACTATTAAGAGAGAGTAATTGGTGAGACCACACTTACGGTGCATCTTACAGGGTACATGTGAAATTAGTACTAGGTGCAGAATATAAATGTCTTAACACAATAACTAAGAAAATGCCGTGAAGGCTATGTTAACCAGTTAGATGAAAACATTTCAAATTGTATATAAAAGCAGCACATTGTACCCCATGATTGCATGAATGTACACTGCTATGATTTAATAAAAAAAAAAAGAAAAAAGAAAAAAACTAAAAAAAAAATAAACGTTAAAACTGATACTCAGGTCAGTGAAAAACTTTTAACTATGTTTGAGACAAACTGGATGTATGCATGTACTTTTTCGACTATAAATTTTTCTTCTTCTTTATACCAAACCAGTACTGAAACGTGCAGGGGTACAAAGTATCTCAATTGTTTATATGACTACATGCTGAAATTGTAATATTTTTGTATGTATGGGGATGAATTTTTTAAAAAATGTTATAAAAATTATTTCTTTTGTCTCTTTTTATTTTTTAGAATGTTCTTATTAGAGTAAATTTAACATAATGTTTGTGGTTCATATTCTATTGGATATTATTGGGCTAAAGAGTAGGACTACATATATTTAAGAAATATTAACGTGGATATTTATTGCTATTGATCCCGAGTTTACTGCATTTCCCAACCTTTATTTCACCTTCACTCTAAATTCCTCAGCTCTATTTTCATTTTGAAAGACTTTGAAATGGGCACAAGCAAATAGCTGTCCTGTGGAATGTCAGGGAGGGTCTTCTGATTATCTGATTCTACCTTGATTTTGAATGTTTATTGTCACATCGATTAAATACTTGTCAGAATAATTCGTTCTTTCTCTAACACCTGTACAACCCACAGTCAGCTCTCCACGTATCTTCTCATGATTCATGTCCTGATAATCATATTATCATATCATAATCTTAGCAATAAAAATGTTCTCAACACCTTTCATATAAAACAATCTTTGCCATTTCCCAGAGGGCTCCTGAAAAAATCATTAAGATTTGTTCTTTCACTCCATAAAAGGAGAGATACTTAGGAATAATAATGTTTTTTTTAATATGTTGGTACTATGTGATATCTATAAGAAGTTCTCAGTTTGAAGAGGTGTTCAGCCCTCCCTAATTTTCTGTAGGCAATATTTTATTAACATGAATATTTCAAAAACTGCATGCTTTGTTGGAAGACCCTGGGGATTTTTCACCATTCATAACATGTTTTGCCCTAAGGGAAACATTGATCAGAACTCTTATGAAACAGTTTATTCTATATCCCAATAGAATATTGTCCTTTCCCTCCCTTTACTACCATTATAAGTTATGGTATTAAATTAACCATCTCCATTAAGATGTAGTCATGAATAAAAAAGTCTTGTTTTGATTTTTGTGTTTTGTTTCCCCCCCCTCAGATGCTTGCCTGAATGTTTTGCTATGAGATGTCAGCTTTAGTTTGTGTCCCTAATAAAGAACCATTTCGGAGTAGTAGGAAAACACAACTGTGCCAGCTTCTTTAAATTATTGGCCCTTCAAAGAACAGATGTAAAGCTGAAATGCTTAGAACGTTCTCACGTTGTACCACGGGCCTGAGTAAGGACATGTAGGACTCCTGTTTAGTGGATGGTGACCCAAAGTCCACTGGATGAAGAGTTAATTATTCAGACGTGAAGGAAGCCAGGAGACCAATAAATTATACTTGGTCAAAGTATAACCAATTATAACAATGATCGATGTTGTTTTAATACTCTGCTTTATGAGGATGTAAGGAAGCCCCTTCTCTTTCTTTTTAATTGATAATCCATAATCATTTAGTGTACCCTGCTTTTGTGAGCTAAAATGACATTTTAAATAAGACCTGTTTATCACTTATACCTATGAATTCAAAAATTTTTCTTGTTTCCTGACTTTTTTATGGCAAGGAGGTTATTTGTGTGCACCCAATAAGGGGATGTTATTTTTATAAGATATATGGATAATCAATACACAATCCTCACCTGTGGTGCCATCTTTGAGAATGGTGCTCATTTGATCAAGTAGAACCAGCCAGTGTGAAAGGACAAGGTTCAGTGTCACTTATGGAACTGAAGCCTACAAAGACCTTCCAGAAAAACAAGCCTGTTCTTAGCCTCACAAGTGCAAAAGGAGGTCATGCCAAGAACTTCAGAAAAATTGAGCCCATATGTATAACTATCCTATAGATAAATTATCATGAAGAATGATTCTGGGGCTTAATTTCATAGTCTTGAGAAGAAAAGTGGTAGAGGCATTTAAACGTGCAAAGATTCTGTATGAAAACCTCCAGGTACAAGTGAAGTGTGTGGCCTGAGTGGTTGGAGTACAGCCTGTCCGCACACGTGCGGAGCCCGAGAGATCCACTATGGTTCGTCATCACGGGTCACACCTACTGAGATAGCTTTCCTTGTGATTTGGAATATTTCTTTCTTTTAATATTTGTTTCTTTGCAATATTTTGATATTTCTATGATTATTGTAATCATAACAGGTGGAAAAGTTTCAAAAAATGTTGGAAATATTTTGAAATGGGAGTAAAATAAAATAAAATGTCCCCTGGAATGCCAGGTGTGGTTTAGTGCAAACTACAACCTGCAAGCGGCCACCAGTTCCTGGGTACAGCCTTCCAAGTCATCTGATTCTGAAGGAGAATGCACCTTTGTGCTAGAGCTACTTGACAGCTGCGTTTATTGCAGCATTTATTGCAGCATTTTTGATTGCCGAAGTGTGTGTTCTTTCTTTTAATGGTGGTAAAATATACATAACATAAAATTCACCATCTTAATCTTTTCTTTTTTTGAGACAGTCTCACTTGCCTTTGGTAGAGTGCCGGGGCATCACAGCTCACAGCAACCTCAAACTCTTGGGCTGAAGTGACTGACTCTCTTGCCTCAGGCTTCCGAGTAGCTGGAACTAGAGGCACCTGACAGAACTCCTGGCTGTTTTTTTTTTTTTTTTTTTTTTTTTTTAAAGATTAGGCCTCTGGTTAAGGCAGGTCTTGAACCACTTAGCACATGCAAACCACCCAACTCGGCTCCCAAAAGTGCTAGGATAACAGGTTTTAGCCACCGTGCCCAGACATCTTACCCATTTTAGCTGTTTTTAAGCATGTAGTTCAGTAATGCTAAGTACAGCCATGTCGTGAGGCACACAACCTCCAGAAGGCTTCACCTTCCAAAACTGAAACTCTGTATACACCAAACAATTCATTCTCCCCTTCTAGCCCCTGCCCACACCATTCTGCTTTCCGTCCCTATGAATCTGATGATTCTACACACCTCATATAAGGGGGATCATGTAGTATTTGCCTTTCTGTGACTGGCTTGTTTCATTTATCATAATTTCCTCAAGGTTCATCCTTGTGGTTACGCATATACATGTGTTAGTTTTTTTATTCTCTGTTACACACACACATATATGTATATATCTTTTTAGCTATGTGTAGTATCTTACTCATCCTTCCATTAAAATAAAAACTTTTATCTTTTTCCACCCATATTTATTAGATATTCATATGATAGACATGATTGCATCTTTTAAAAATACATTAAAAATCAAAGCACTTGGTAATTTGTAGTTCAAAACACTTAAAATTAGTAAATCATTAATGATTATAAAATATGCACACAAATACTATAAAGTTTAGTCTAAAAGTACTGTCATTAAAAATCTTCCTTGTGAGATATAAGGCTCATAAAATAGCTATAATCTTAAAAATAAAATGAAATTGTTATAGAAATGGAGAAGTAAGCCAATCAAAAATAGATTTTCACCAGATGTTGTAATATACAACACTGGTAAAGAGTTGACAATTACTTTAGTTATAAATTGATTTTAATTTTTCAGGGAAGGCAGCACCTGTGGCTCAGTGAGTTGGGTGCCGGCCCCATGTACCAAGGGTGGGGGTTTCAAACCCGACCCTGGCCAAACTGCAACAAAAAAATAGCTGGGCATTGTGGCGGGCTCCTGTGGTCCCAGCTGCTCGGGAGGCTTAGACAAGAGAATTGCCTAAGCCCAAGAGTTGGAGGTTGCTGTGAGCTGTAATGCCATGGCACTCTACCAAGGGCTACAAAGTTAAGACTTTGTCTCTAAAAAAAAAAAAATTTTCAGGAAAATTTTTATCCTTATGTGAAAAAGAAATTCTTACTCCATACAGTTAAAATTACAAACTAATTAATGACCAAAGGTTTAAATACTGGAAGAAAATATAAAAGCTATCATTATTATCTATGATAAGAAGGTCAATTTTACATAAAAAAGAAAAAAATAATGCACAGAAAACTATGCAGAGGGTATTACACAGATAATTTATAAGAACAGAAAGCTAAATGGCCAACGTACATGAAAAGATGCTCACATTTAATAGAAATCAGAAAATATAAATTTATGCACAATATAGCGTCATTTCATATTTTTAAAATTTCTAAGATATAAAAAATATAGAAAAATTGCATGCCCTGCTGAGAAGGTTATAAATTTGTAGGGCCATTTTGGAGATCCATGTGGCAAGATTTGGTACATTTGAAGTACCAAAGATACCTATTACCTTGAACTTCTAGTTATAGCTGCAAATTTAGCAAAATTCTAAAGGTTCCATATTAAGACATCACAACACAATATAAGTGGCATAAAATAACAAACTAAGACTACAAATCTTGTAGTGTAGACTATATGTCTTGAAAATATAATGGTCATTTGAAAACTACTCTCCAATTTAAGAAAACTTAATAATTTAAGTTTAATAATTTAACTTGATCATTTAAGAAAACTTAATAATTACACAGCATTGTGCTCTATGTCACCAGGTTATATATCACATTTTGTAGCAAAAAGAACATTTATGTTCTTACGTAGCCACCTAATATTGTATTTCTGGGAAGACTAATCAATGATCTCCAAGTAAAATTTACTGCCAGAAACCAAATTAAGAATGAACTAGGTAAGGTACAAAAGGTCCCTGCATCCAACAGCTCTTACTTCCTTACAATTTACCGGAGTAAAAAATGGCCCAATGATAATATTAGTTGGATCTGTTTATTGGCTGCCTGGAGGTTTGTTGTATAATTGTGTGAGCATGCACATATGATACTATGTATCCCAGATGACACCTTATCTGTAGTGTTAGGTGATGCTCTGTAATTGTGTGTGTAGATATAATCTTACAGGTTTATATTTCCAGAATACCAGGTCTGACAATTAAGTTCTCGGACTCATCCAGCATCAGAACTGCCCACCTCATTGCTCAACATCACCTTGGTCACCTTTGAAGTCCCCCCCTTGGGGAGCTCTGCACTGATGCCCGGGCCTAGTCCACCTTTCAAAGCGATTTTGGAACTTTTTTTGGAATGGCCCTAAAAGCTGTTCTTGTTACCACCCTTGATGTCTTCAACATTATCAAAATGTCTTCTTTGCAATGTTTCCTTTATCTTGGGGCAAAGGAAAGTTCCTGGGGACCAGACAGATGAGTGGGGAGGATGTTCCAATAAAGTAATTTGTTTACTGGCTAAAAACTCCCTGGCAGGCAGTGCCAGGTGAGCTGGTACTTTGTGATTCAAGAGACACACCTTGCTCATGCCAAGATTTCCAGTTAAGATATTCCTTCCTCTTTCTCTATGGATGTTTGTTGGTCTGCTGTGCTTCTCACAGTCAGCTGACAATTTTGATGGACAATTGGATGAATATTTGCAACCTTTTCATCTGTTCTGCCCCCTCCTGACCTTCCTGCCCATCAGGGATGCTTCCTCTCCCCCTAGAAGAGCATTTAACCCTTTCTGTGCACTGCTGTTTCCTTCAGGGCCTCATTAACTGGCTACCTCTCAGGATGTCCCGCTTCTGTCTCGAAAATAACCTTTCTTTCCATAAGGAAACAATATGCTGCTAATGTTGCCTGAAAGCTGTTAGTAAGGGATGGTCTGACTTCTTACCAAAAACCCAGACTTCTATTACTTAGTATATGCTGTGCCAGCCCCTGCACGGGGCAGGGAGCGTCAGGTGTGACTCTGGACTCAAAGGTGATGCAGGCCTGCGGCCGCCTTCCCAAAATTATGCTCTGTGCCAGGAACCTGCTGAAGTGCTGGTTCCCTAACGAGTCTTCACAGACTTTAATGTCATGCAACTGGGCTGGTGTCATTTTCATGCTGCCTGTAACATAGAGTTGTTTTGATAACCAGCTTGCCAAAAAGGTCATATTGATGATGTTGCTCATGTGAAATAAATTCTTTAGAAAATGTATCCCAAAAATGGAAGAAAAAGTATCCAATGTACTCAACCCTACTATGAAACTAATTTATAGCTTTCATATGAAGGCTATGATCCAATTATAGCACAAGAATATGGGGAAAGTGGTAAGGGAGGGGAGGGGAGGCGAAGGGGGAGGATGGGTGGAGGGAGGGTAATTGGTGGGATCACACCTACCGTGCATCTTAGAAGGGTATAGGTAAAACTTACTAAATGCAGAATACAAATGTCTGAACACAATAACTAAGAAAATGCCACGAAAGCTATGTCAACCAGTTCGATAAAAATATTTCAAACTGTATATAAAACCAGCACATTTTACCCCATGATTGCATTTATGTACACAACCATGATTTAATAAAAATAAATAAATAAATAAAGTAAAATTATATTTTCTATTGTCTTTATTTACTTATTTATTTATTATCTGTTTTCAATCATCGATGCAACTCTTAGGCCCAGACGGAAAGAGTCCCTGCTCTGGTCTGTGTGCCCGAAACTGCCTGACCAGTCACCATCTCCCCCATACAGCAAACGGATGAACATGTGAGGAGCACTGAAGTCATAAAACAGCACAGAAGCAGCCAGGCTGGTGGGATGCCCTGGTCAGTGCTGGCCGCTCTGACCGTAGTAGCTCTGCAGGTGCCTTCTCTATCACGCCAGCCCATGTCCACTGGAGAAAAGGACTGTCGGTCCAGTCATGTGCTGTCCTGTGCCAATGGAGTCAGATGCCGAGAAGAGCCCCAGTCAACAGATGATTGTTACCAACAAATCCCACATCTGTCCAGTGTATCAGCGAGGGCAGCGTAAGTTTAGGATGGTCCAAGGGGCACGAGTGTTTTGTTAAGAGAGATACCATTATTTCACCTGTTAAATCCTTCCTATAAATGTAATAGATTCTTTTTTTTTCTTTTTATTAAATCATAGCTGTGTGCAATCGTGGGTATAATGTGCTGGTTTTATATACAATTTGAAATATTTTTGTCTAACTGTTCAACATAGCCTTCATGGAACCCTCTTAGCTATTGTGTTAAGACATTTATATTCTACATTTAGTAAATTTCACATGTACCCTTGTAAGATGCACCGTAGGTGTGGTCCCACCGATTAAATGTAGTAGATTCTTAAATAATGATCATTAGTGAGTACTGTGAGTATCGTTCCATGGATTCTTCAATAATGATAATTAGTGAGTACTGTGAGTATCGTTCCATGGATTCTTCAATAATGATCATTAGTGAGTACTGTGAGTATCGTTCCATGCTGCTTTATGTTTCTGATACTCCGGAATATTAAACAATTATATCGTCATTAAATTTGCATAAATGTAATTCCATATGTAAAATGCTTGATGTCCTCTAAAGATTATTCAAAAGTCTCTGCATTAATGTTAAATATGAACATTGCTATTTTATAAAATATTTAATAATAGCTAATGGAATTATAAAAGATTGAATGAAAAATGTGTTGTGTGAAGTAATTGTGATCGGCGTCACAGAGTATAAGTCCTGCAGTTGAAATTGTCTAAAAGAAAAGGAAGGCCACAGCTCTCTTTGGCATGTAGCAAAAAATCTTTATTTTACTACAACTTATATAGGCAGTACTGCACATACACATCATAAATCAATAACCTAGTAAGTAACTCAAACACAAAGACCCAGGCCCTAACCACCTGATGTCAGGATGTCTACTGCTTAGCCAATAACAACACTTCTAACCTTATCTAAAATTGTTCTTATGCTAAGTAATTAGAAGTAACATTCCATAAAACCAAACGGATCCAAGTAAAACTCCGGGGGACCAAATGGCTACAATGCTTGACCTTTAACAGACCATCTGGAGGCAGTCATCCATCTTTATTTATTTATTTCTTGTATTGAATCATAGCTGTGTACAATAATTCAATCATGGGGTACAGTGTGCGGGCTTGACAAACAATCGGAGATATTTTCATCCACCTGGTTAACATACCATTCATGAGATTTTCTCATTTACTATGTGAAAATATTTTTGATCTGTGTTTAGAAGTTTTCTCCTGACCCTTCAAATATGCACCAGAAGTGTGATCTCTTGAGTAACTTCAATAAGAAATTGAGAGATTGGTTATAGTCAATCTCTTATGCTGTAAGAATTTTGACTCATATTTCCTGTGGAAAGGGTATGTACATTTTAGACCTATACTTATTTGCCTTTGGTGACCAAGAGGAATCTATATTACAGTATCATGGAACAATAAAGCTTTTTCTGAATATATTGTGAGCCACCACTTGGTACTCAGCATCCTACTAGAAATCAAAGTAGTAGGAAGTATATTTTTATTCTGTTAATTGTGAGTGCTTTTATTTGAAGAAGTTAAGACAAAAACACCCACTAACATGTCCACAAAACTGATAATTCACTGTGAGCTCTCCCTGTGTACATTTTATTTCTTTGGTTTTTCTATCCTATTTCTAAATATCCTAAGACTAAGACTTGACCTTAGTGGAGATAATTTCCTCATGTGTTTCCCCTAAATATAGTTTCTTAATTTGGAGAATATTTCTGAAATAGGTCCTTTATCTTAAATATGAAGACAGAATTTCCTATGTGTTTTCTATAAAAATTATATACTAAAATAGATCTTAAGAGGAATTGTTTATGTAATACAGTCCATGAAGTGCAAACTTTCCTTAAATGAGTCATCTAGAGATGGAATCCACAGAGGAGGTAGTGTTACCATATATTTCATATAATTCCATTATTGAATGATCAGTGAAATATTGTTGAAAAGGAGTGGTCAAATATCACAATAGGAAAAATATACATATTTGTGAAATTTATGAAACTATATTTTTCATGTTCCTTGATTTATCAAAAAGTGATAGACTTATAGCATCATGATAGTGTAGATTGGGTACTTCAGAAGATATGGAAAATAGTAGAATGTGGGAATTGAACCTCTTGCTTAGTTTTAAAATCCTAGTTAATTTTGAGAAAAATAACCATACTTTTATACTTTTATGGTTATTTTTCTCAAAATTAACTAGGATTTTAAAACTGAGTATGCATAAATAGTTAAATATTTTGCTGTCATTTACCTCTAAGAAATCTCTTTCACATTTACTTCTATGAGTATTGCCCTTAACAATACTTCTATGAGAAATCTCTTTCACCAAAAGAATTTGGTGAATAGAAGTATTTTTATCCTTTTTGGTGTTTGGCCTTTGGCCTTTGTGGCATGTTTAGCATAACTTTTGCTCAAAATAACAGATTTCTTTCTTTCATTTTTTTTTCCCCCTGGGACAGAGTCTCACTTTATTGCCCTCGGTAGAGTGCTGTCATGTCACAGCTCACAGCAACCTCCAACTCCTGGGCTTAGGCAATTCTTTTGCCTCAGCCTCCCAAGTTGCTAGGACTACAGTTGCCCACCACAATGCGTGGCTATTTTTGTTGTTGTTGCAGTTTGGCCAGGGCTGGGTTTGAACCTGCCACCCTCGGTATATGGGGCCGGCACCCTACCCACTGAGCCACAGGCACTGCCCTAAAGAACATATTTCTTAGATGGTTTGATAAACCTTCTCCAAATCCCTATACTTTTGCTAACTTACACTGCCTCTTAAAAGGAAGATTAGAGGTGTCTTTATAATTTCTTTTCCCCTTGATTTCTCACACGTGATTTAAGGAAAACAAGCTGGGATGATTTAAGGAAAACCTGAGATGAGTAAGGTATGAATATAAGTATTTTTTATCCTTTTTTATTTTTTACATTTCATCAGATCATTGTCTATTATTTTAAAAATATTTTCACCATTTTCATTTGTATGATTTCTGGATAAATAAAATACAATTTCAAGAAAATCTGAAGATAGCAAAAACTTCCTGTATAATTTTGTACAAGGAGAAAACACCATACCAACAATACAAGAAAGCTATGTTGAGAAAAAAATAGAGTTCTTGTAAAGTTCTGCATGCCCCTATAGTTATTTGCTGACTTTTGAGAATAAACAAATAAATGATTTATGATTTGGCTTACTCAGCAAATTGCTATACTATGCATCTTGTATGTAGTGTAATCATGACTTTAGTTGTATTAGAAATGTCACTACAGACAGTTGGAATCTGCTGAGCTTCAAGAAATTTACAACATTTTATATTTTGCCAGTCTGAAAAACAGACCAGAACATGAAATGAGGAACCTATCAATATTATTGTAAACCAAAGAAGGCGATTATGTTTCCTGGACTTATTGCCCTTAACAATACAGAATGCCCTTTTCCAGGACAATGCATTATAAAGTGCTAGATAGACCAAACACATCTCATATGACCTTCTACGTATGAATAAACCTAATTATTTTCCCTTTCTTTCACCATAAGTGATTTCTTCTCCTTCTTATTTATTTAAAATCATCCTTTACAGGGTTTTGACAACTAAGTATTGAGACAAATGTCTTCTATTCATAGTGTCCTCCCTGTCTCATGATGTTAGTATGCCTGGGAAAGCAAAAATGTATTTTGTGTCTTAGTAGTTCATTACTGATTAATATAGCAAAATCATTTTTGTTTAAAAAGTTAAATATTTGTGGGAGAATTGTATTAGTCAGGATGTTTAATTGCCCGCAAAAGAAACTAAGGTAGCTAGTATTAATGGAAAAGGGACTAATTAAAGATACCAGGTGTTTCCTAGGTAATTCCTGAGAGGAATTCATGAAAATGAGAGGAGCAGAATAGGAAGTCTGGCTTGGAGGGTGTGCATTGCGGACCAATATCCAAATTATGATTCTGTCTGTTTCACTGGAGAACTTTCTCGCAACAGAGCGGAACCCAGTTTTTTTGGTACTTGATAATGCATAGATGGTGTTTCCTACTTGGGCATATGTAATAATACCATGTCTGGTTCTGAGAGTACCATCCTCAGCGAGTGGCACTGGGTCTCCTCACTCTCTTAAGAAGAATAGTCCTGCTGTGGGTCTGAGGTTATCAAGCACATTTCATCCATACTTTAACTTCAAAAATGGATGCAAAGTAATTTTCTTCCATTTTGGAGGAAAAGACTTCACGGGTGAAGTTCCCCAAACTTCGTTGGTCTAAGAGATGGACAGCCACAACTGTGACAGATCACCACAAAAGGATGTTGAAAGGCAACCCAATTACAGATACTGAGTAAGGGACACCCTAGGATTATAAAAGCAGGACTTGCTGCATACTGCATTCTAACACAGCTTCTCACAGAATGCAGTGTTAACAGAAACACAAGGCCTCTGGGAAGAGTGCCTCCTGGCATTTGTAGTGTTTTTATCATTGTCTATTTGCACTGCTATAGCAGAATACTTAAGACTGGGTAGTTTATAAGAAACACATGTATTTCTTTCTTTTTTTTAAACAAGTGAACAGTTTATTAAGAATTGAACAAAGGTATGATGTGATACAGTATAAGCAAGACACTCAAGATAGGTATAATAGTACTTCTCATACAAAAACTTAAATTTCACCTCAAAAAAAAATCACAAGATAAAAGAGAGCAATTTCTCTGTTATAAAATAAGATATTTCATGTAAAGTATTAAATTTATTTGCTCTTGGCATATAGTACATATCTGTATCCTCACAATCCT
>CAUYRH010078974.1:0-27923 GCA_963574655.1 Perodicticus potto
CTTTGATTTAGAAGAATTTTGATTCTTTGCTTAGCTTTGCCTATTTATAGATTGCTTTTAAGTTGTACTTCTTCTGAATTGACTCTGTAATGTGACGGATTATTGTTTTACAGGAAGATAACTAGATATGCTCTGGCAATGAATATTTACTTGATTTATTGCCAATGTCTATATCATAGATCTAGGTTCATCTTCTTTTGTTTATAGAACACCTTTTTGTTTCACAAATAGATTGTGGACAATACCAGAAAAACAAAACAAGAGTGAGGAAAACTTACTGCTTTCTATCATTTGTTTAAACAAAATCCATCACACACACACACACAGTTTTAAGGAGTGATGTGGCTTGGACTATGAAAATACTGATAAATTTGTTGTTCTGGCGAAATGGTGCATAAGTCTAGATGAGGATCCTATATATATATATATATATATATATATATATATATATATTTTTTTTTTTTTTTTTTTTATAGACAGAGTCTCACTTTATCGCCCTCGGTAGAGTGCCATGGCATCACACAGCTCACAGCAACCTCCATCTCTTGGGCTTAGGCGATTCTTTTGCCTCAGCTTCCTGAGTAGCTGGGACTACAGGCGCCCACCACAACGCCCAGCTATTTTTTGATGCAGTTTGGCCGCGGCCGGGTTTGAACCCACCACCCTTGGTTTATGGGGCCAGCGCCCTACTCGCTGAGCCACAGGTGCCGCCCAGGATCCTATATTTTTTGAGCAGACTTGACAACAGTGCTCTGAACAGTTCCCTTCACTGGGCTAATGTGTCCATTCTTACAGAACAAAGAAAAAAATTCACAGAATCTAAATGACTTCTAAATCTAAATGACTCATGAAATCTAACTGAACCGATAGGTAAAAGTCTCAGAAGAAAGAGTTGCCCTCCTTCCACAGAAGCAGAAAAATATTTACATTGCCCTGAAAGAGGCCATTCTAGTCTTTTAGACATTATTGCTTTTTAAATAATGTTCATGTAATAAATTCCAACGACAAGGAATAAAATAAATTATTACTTCCTCCCAGACTCTCTGGTAGGATGATCACAATTGGGTGTCACTCAAGACATGTATGCAAACATTCTCGATGGGTACACATCACAGAATACGTTACGTATGACCGTGAAGTTTATTACATGGAAATCCACCTCATATTTTTATACTGCTGTAGAATGTTTCATTATATGGGCATACTGTT
This sequence comes from Perodicticus potto, assembly GCA_963574655.1. Taxonomy (NCBI): domain Eukaryota; kingdom Metazoa; phylum Chordata; class Mammalia; order Primates; family Lorisidae; genus Perodicticus; species Perodicticus potto. The sequence continues at coordinate 1,210 of CAUYRH010078974.1, forward strand.
ATTTTATTTAACGATTCTCCCATTATAGGTTGTATAGATTGATTCATTTTATATTTTCCGTAACAAGCTATGCTGTCATAAAGAGTTCAATACAAAAATCATTGCAAATACATATTATATTCCTGTAGTATTGTTTAAAGGGGGATTATTCCTACAAATAATTGTGATTAACTGTTTTGATAATAGCAATTTTTTTTGTAAAAACAAGGTCGTTGTTTTCACCAAATGCATGCACGATTCTCTATGCTTTCACAAATGCCTGTTATCATTAATCTACAGTAGAATCTCGGTAAGTTGATCACCCGAAAGACAAACTGGTCAACACAAGTGACTAGGCCTACTGTACTGAAATGTACATGTGGTGCACGTCTGGTCTATAAAAATTAGGTCACCTTAAGGAGGCGGTTAAGGTAAGGAGGTGGTCAACTCTGAAGGCTCTACTACATTTTGCTTTATTTTGTACATTTAGGTACTTCATCACCTGAGATTTATTTCAGTCATAGTGTGAGGTGGGATTCAAAAATAGGTTTTTCCCCCAAACTAATGTCAATTCCAGAATCATTTATGCATTGTTAACTCTCTGTCCAGCATTTTTATTATAGGCGGCATTTTCTAGTATAGTTAATGTATCAGTAAAGGTTCTGAGTTGCAAACAGCAGTATTTACTTGAGCTAGTCTCTACCTAAAAGGAATTTGTTTTAGGATGCTACATAGCTCACAGAATTATGGGGTTGCAAAGAAGCAGGTTAAAACCAAGTTTCCAGGACACTTCCTGAGCCGCCGTGCACCACCAGCCTAGCTAGCAGCCACACCAATTTCAGAACAATGTCTTATCAGATCCTACTCAAGCCACTAGAAATAGAAAACTGTGTATTCACATAGGCCAGATCTCCCACAATGTCTCATATAGGTACATTTTATTGTAAGAAGCTGGCTCACGAGCCTTTCTATCTAGGTACAATGAAGGCTAAAAATACTGTATTTCATGAAATCTAAGATCTTAGCAATTGTAGGATCTAGTTATTTTATGTGCCACTAATAAAAATAAAATGCTGATCATTAAACTCTGATGCAATGCTTTCAACTAGGATTTTTATATTAATTATTGAAAAGAGGAATAATTTGAATTTGTTTTGACAGATTGTTATTACATGTTCTTATGCATACATAAAAAGGAAATGATAGGCAAAATGATTTTGTTAAGCTATTCAAAATCTTTATCGAAAAAATTTGTTTTTCTTGAGAGAATCCTAATTTCAAACAGAGAAATACTGCAATATTCCCCAAAGAACTTTCTGAGAATGTAGATAGTAGCCGCAAGAGGGATTTGGAGGTACAGTACCCTATCCAGAGTCACACTAGAAAATGGGATTCTACCCAAGTGGGGAAAGGAGTAGAAAAGTCCCCTGCTGAATTTGCCCTCCTTTTCAATCTTTCTGTTACAAGTGGCTTACATTGTGGCAATACTCCATTAAGTTACAATAACAAGATTTGGTCTATTCAGAATATGAAAAGAAATTTTTCTTTTGGAGATATATGTAGAAGTCCAGTGTAGGGTCCCTATTCATAAGAGGGCTGCTCCCTTTGACACTCAGTCTCCTGATGCAGAAAGTTCAGAATTTTACATTTGTAAGCTCTTGGTAAAAAAGATAGTATAAGAAAAAACAAAGGTCTTTTCATAGATATTAAGAAGTCTGCAGGATGCTGTATATGCATGAGAATGAGAAGGAAATGCTTTAAAAGGAAGCCATGGATAAATAACAGTGAACACCTCTGGAGAAGATACTGAGGTGGGGGAAAGATGGAGTGGGCTTGATGAGAGAGTTTCAATTTTTATTTACTGAAGTTCTGTTTGGATTTTGGACCTTATTTTCTAAACAAGAAAAAAATCATAAATCCCTTATGTAGCTAAAATATTAATGAACATTTCTATAAGGACATAGATTAGTATTCCAAGACATCAACTAGGGCATTCCTGCCCAATGAAATTTAGGTAGGCTTGTCATAAAACTCCAATATCATGGCCTAAAGAATTGCTAACCTCCAGATTTCAGGAATTTACTCTTTCATTGTTCCCCATGCTGCTTCCTTCATCCTCCTGCATGATCTATATTGTCTTAGGTGAGTTGAGACAGGTAGTTCTGTAACTCCTGGGTTCCCTCTACGATCCATTCGTATAAGAGATATGAGAGCAGTACAGACGTTTATGAAGAGGTTTCTAAGGGAAGTAAAAGAGGGGCTGATGAAACACGTGTAGTGAGAATAAGATGGAGTCTGTGAGGCTGGGGCAGACGGGGTGGGTTCAGTCCTGCCTGACCTTCACCCCCGGTCTCCCATTCTTACCGCTTTTTAAATTTAGCTCCTACCCTAAAGATGCCCTTCTACAGTAGTAAAGATGGGTTGATTCTGGAGATTAACTTTTGAATTGGAATATTGTTTTGGGTCCTGGATTATACTGATTATTGTTTACTATGGGTCATGGGTTCTGCCGATTTTTATTTATGATAAGGAGTAACATGGTCTTCACTTTGTACTTAAAATGTATAAAACTGTAATTGTGAAAATAGAAGAACACAGCAGTCTTGGAGAGGCTACTTTCACTGTTCTTCAGAATCCAGGCCTTCTGACAGGTAACGTTTAGTGGACCCATCCGTGTCTCTGCATATTGGCTGACAGAGACAGGCGGCTGGACCCTGTTCGTCCGTGGAATTGACACTACTCAATCTAAAAGTGCTTATTTAGTTTTATTTCCAAGATGCTTTTAACTGCTCTCCTACTCCAGTTTTCACTCTCTTCAATCTCCTTCCTCATGGCTGCCAGATTCTTTAGATTCTTGGTCTGCCTTCCAAATTCCCAATTACCATCCTTCTATTTACCTTAGTTATTTATCTCCTATTGCCAATTTCTGTACATAAACATTTCAAGGTGCTTTACAGAACAAAGTAATAAATTTACAGTGAAGTCACTGTTAAATGGGCCAAATTATAGTATCTGTACTACATTCTTCTTATTAAGGAAAAAATGTATATTTGTAACTCTTTTGTGATTCAAGGTTCATTTTTCTTTGTACTTGGAATTTTCTTGCCTGATACCTTCCACCTAACATAGGGAGTATCATTCTTCTCCAGGTTATTTTTTATGTTTGATTTTTATGGATACACGTTAGTCACATATATTTATGGGGCATATGAGATGATTTGATACAGACATAATTTGTAATGATCAAATCACAGTAATTGGGGTATCCATCACCTCAATAATTTTCGTTCCTTTGTGTTAGGAGCTTTCTGTCAATAATTTCACTCTTTTAGTAATTTTAAGATATACAAGGTTTAACCACAGTGGCCTCTAACTCGAGGCAGTTCAGGAAAGGTCTTTGCTGCTTGTTTATTTCTGCATCCAGCCTGAGTCATACTTTCGTGAACTCTAGTTCTCCAGTTGATTCCAGGTCTAAGCAACTGTTCAGTTTCGTGCTGTGAGGAATGCTGAAGTCATTTTCCTCCTCTTTTTTATCCCAAATTATCTCCATTTACTATAATAATTTATGGAAACAATAATGGCTCTTAGATATTGTGTGCATATATAAAATAATTCTGCATCAAATAGTTTCCACAGTGACTTACCACAACTAAGCCAGATTTTTAAAACTGAAGTTCAATAACACTTGGTTGTACAGTTCATTGCAACTGTCTCTGAATGTGATGTATATTCAGAAGAGTACAGATAAGCATCATCTACAATTATAAAAAAATCCTGAGATAAAACTAAATAAAACCAAATGTCAATCAATATAAACATCATCTGCAGTTTAAAAAAACCGAATAAAGGCAAATGTCAATCAATACTGGAATGAATATACATTTATTTATTTACTTATTTATCTATACAGTGAAATAATATAGGGTGAAGTTTATACTGTGGATGTATAAATGATTGGGAACTATATGCAGGGATCAGAATGAATGTCATCATCATAATATTTAGCAGAAAAACAAGTTGTTCATGAATACTCATTGTATAATTTCATGTATGTAAAGTTCAAAAGCACATAAGTTCCCCCAAATCTTCAAACTTATAATAATACAAATAGAGTCAGTGAGACTATAAATAAGGGTAGGGAAAAGATAAATCCCCAATTTAGGATACTGTCTATCTCTAAAAGGAGGTAAGTGGATAAGCCTGGGGAGGGATACTCAGGGAACTTCACAGATATTCATAATAATTTACTTCTTCAGCTTTGTTGGTCTCCATACATATGTTTTTTATCTTCATTTTTTAGGTCTTGCTTAAAATTATAACTATTTTGTATGCATTCATATATCTCACATACTAAAATATTAACTGAAATGTGTTACCTTGGTATAATTCTGAGATGGCTTTTTGATTTTTGAAACATACTATTTTGGAATATTTGGGGGGGAGTTTCTCTAGTTCTCTGAAATAAACCTACAGCAATGGGGATGAGACAGTCAGAAAACACTGGGGCAAGAAACCAAGTTTGCTGCTATTTGCAGGGAAATTACTGCTTTTTTTTGTATGTAATTTTAGAAAGATACACTATGTTGTTAGTTAACTGTGCTAGTTGCGTGCTAATACAAAAGGCTAATGAGGTACATTGACCCTGAGAGATTTCTAAAAGATCAGATACCTGTAGATGAGAACAGTGAATCAAAAGGGTCACTTCAAATGCACTGGGAACTTGACACCAAGAATAGATAAATGGCATGAAATTATGGCAGGTCGAGTTTCCTTCTGGCGGTTTCTGTGAAGCAGGAGGAATTCTACAATGTCTTCTTCAGTTTTTCTGGAAAATCAAACATGACAATGAAGATCAAGTGTTTGAGGGGGAAACTGACAAGTAAGGAAAGAGGCTGAAAACAGCTCTGCAACCTTAAAGCAAGTTACGAGGTTGCATCTCTCAGGAGAGGCGCCTTTATACCAACTTGTGCTCCCATAACTGCCCAGTATCAATCTGCCGCTCAGAAATTACACCTCACTTCTATTCACTTTTTCTATTGACCAAAGTGAGTTGAATGGTGACACCTTACTTTAGGAGGCAGGGCAGCACAATTCCTCAGAACCAGAGAAATAACTACGTATTTTACACATGTACACACAACGGTACCGAGCCAGGTACCCCAAAGCGTGTTCCTTTACATTCTAATTTATCAACTTATAAATGTTTTGATAAGAAAAAGACATAATGAATAAAATATTATCCAAGAAACTAACCAGTTCCAAACAAAAATATCAATTGTATACCGAGATATTGTTAAGAAACCTCTGTCAATTATGTCTGCCTTTATCTACTCACTAGAAGCAATGAAATAAATGTAAATCTGGCTGGAAAAGGAAAAAAAACTCATTATATGAGCATTAATGACCCAGCTCCCAGGGAGTTTATGGTTTTATACAGTATATAGCAAAACACAGCTTTTGCCCTTTACAGAGCTCCCCCATGGAGGAAAAGATAAACCTCACATACATCATTTCAACAGACTCTTCATAGGTCACATCCTGCTTGGTTAAAAAAAAAAATGAGAAAAATATGTTAGGAAAGAGAAAAATGTGTGGGAAATGGCAGACTATAATTTAAAACAGAACAGCAAGAGATTCATTTTAAACAGTTCCTTATAAACAATTTCTCCATCTCTTCTACAGTTAGACAAGCTAATTGGTTTTTAAAAATTAAATAGCTGTCAATCTTGTAAAGTAAAAATTGTGGCTCTCATACACTATGACAAAAATTAGGGGAATGATTAGCTGGGAAGGATGGTAGATTCCATTTTTCACTTCTCCTTATCTTTGAAATAATTAATTTTCGACCAGGTTATGTCAGAGATATTTTAAAGTCATCTTTTATATAATTCATATAATTTTCTCTCTGTTAATTAGCTATTTTTTCTCCAGCCCATAAATGCCCATCAGTACAAGGAAAGTGAAAAAACATCTCATTAGTCTAAATAAGTGATTCTCAAAAGATTTGTATGTTTAAGGATGTTCATAAGAAAAAAATCTTATTCCTGGATCTCATCTTTAAAGATACTGAATCAGAAGTTCTCAAATAGGGTTTAGCAACTCACACTTTATTTATTTATTTATTTTTATTTTATTTTTTTTGTAGAAACAGCATCTCACTTTGTTGCACTCGGTAGAGTGCTGTGGTGTCACAGCTCACAGCAACCTCCAACTCCTGAGCCTAGGCGATTCTCTTGCCTCAGCCTCCCGAGTAGCTGGAACTATAGGTGCCCGCCACAACGCCTGGCTATTTTTTGTTGCAGTTTGGCCAGAGTTCAAACTCACCACCCTCGGTATATGGGGCCATTGCCCTATTTACTGAGCCACCCAAGCAACTCACATTTTAGACCAGAGTCCCTGGACGTTCTGATGTTCGAGGTGTGAACACCACACTTTGAGTAACACTGCTATCAAGCCATCAACAATCCAGCTCAATCAATTCATGTATTTTTTCAAAACCTGCTTTGAATTTTCTTTATGCTATGTGTAAAGAACAAAAGCCAGTGACAATTAGTCTAAATATAGCTAGAAACTGCTGCCCAATTAGCAGTGCTACTGATCATGTGCATCCACTTTTTTGAATTGAACATTATTTAAGATTAATAGTCAAAGCACTTACAGAAAAACACACACAAGGAAAAATTATTAATAGGCTTAGCAGACTCTTGAAACTGGAAGGCAGTGCATAGAGGATAATCTAACTTCTAATTTTTCAGGTAAAACAAATCAAAATCCTAAGAAGTTAACAGATGTGATTGTACCAGTTGATCATATGAGTAGAGCTGGGATTAGACTCTGTGTTTTTTTCCTCTAGTCTTGTAATTTTTTTCTTCTGTACCATAGGCTAATCATCTATACAACTCACATTTCAGTCTGCCATGCCAATGTGATCAATATTAAACGGTATTTATTGATGGACTTTGTGAAGTTTTCCAGAGTTTTTAATATGTATGCAGTCACAATTCTCTGACAGATTAAGGGAAGCCGTGCAGAACAGGTACTCTTTCTACTGGTCATCTTTCTGATATACCCCACCTTTTTCAGCAAGAAGTCCCAACGACCTAAGTCTCCAGCCACCCATTTATTAATTTATTTAGTTATTACTCACTAAGGCAGTTATGATGTGCTAGTATTGCAGAGGCACAAGGAATAGCACAGTTAACAAAAGGAAGAAAAAGAAAAGGCCTTTATGGAGAATATTTTAAAACCTGTCACAGTGGCTGCACAAGTCACCTGCATGTCTTTTAATTTCTCGTGATTTTGTTTAACACCTCTAGGCGCAAATCCACCTCTTATACTAACATAAATGTAAGAGTAAAGAGAGAGAGAAAGAAAACGCCACCACAGGATTAAAGTTGAATCTATATTGCCACGATTGTGAACTTTTACCTTCCTATGTAATCTGAATTTTGAAATCTATATTCTAGATAAAAATCCACAGTATCCCCTAGTAAAGCCTTATATTTGCAGTTCCCTTCCAATGGGTCTCTGACTTCTAGAGGTTCCAGAATTATTGTACATAGTTTTTGAAACAATATGTGCAGACAGGAATATTTCTGTTATGCAGAACCAACCAATTTAATAAAATTTGCAAGTCATTTAAACATATTAAAAATGAAGATAGCCACTCTAATTAGGTCTGAGGTGATTTTTTGTGGTTTTGTCTTTCCTTGATGATTAGTGATGCTGAACATTTTTTCACGTACCTATTGGACTTTTGTATGTCTTCATTTGAGAAATGTCTGTTCATGTCCTTTCCCCATTTTTACACAAGCTTATTTGTTTTCTTGTTATTGAATAGTCTGAGTCCTTATATATTTTGGATATGAGCTCCTTATCCAATGTATTAATTATAAATATTTTCTCCCCAAGCATGGGATATCTCTTACTCCGTTGTTTCCTTTGCTGTGTAGGCGATTTTAAACTTGATGCAATCCCATTTGTCTAGTTTTGCTTTCACTGCCTGTGCTTTGGGGGTCATGTGCAAGAAATCATTTCCTAGAACAATGTTGTATAGCTTTGCCTCATATTTACTTCTGGTAGTTTTACAATTTAAAACATTATATTTAAGTCTTTAATTCGTTTTGAGTTGATTGGATAAAGGTCCAGTTTCTGTCTTCTGCTTGTGGATAGCCAGCTTTCTCAACACAATTTATTGACAAGATGGTCCTCTCCATTGCATGTTCTTGGCCCTTTGGTTGAAAAGCAATTGACTGGATGCCTGGGTTTATTTCTGGGATGTCTATCCTGTTCCAATAGTCAGTGTATTGATTTTTATGCCTATACTGTGCTGCTTGGAATATTATAACTTTGCAGCGTATTATGAAATCAGGTGGCGTGATACCTCCAGCTTCATTTTTTTTTTGGTCAAGATTTCTTTGAGGTCTTTTGGAGTTACATGCAAATTTTAGATTTTTTTTCTATTTCTGTGAATAATGACATTGAAATTATGATAGTGCTTGCAAATCTGTGAATTTCTTTGGTTAATATTTACATTTTAACAATAATACTTCTTCCAATTAATGATCATGAAGCATCTTTCCATTTATTTGTGTTGGGTCCAACTTCTTTCATCAAAGTTTTATAGTTCTCACTGTATAGATTTTTAACCTCCTTGATAACAAATGTTGGTAAGAATGTGGAGAAAAAGAAATCCTTGTGCAATGGTGGTAGGAATGTAAATTATTATAGCCATTTTTGGAAACAGCATAAATGTTCCTAAAAAAACTAAAAATGGAATTTCCACATGATCCAGAAATCCCAATTCTGGGTACATATCCAAAGCAATTAAAACCAATATGTCTGCATTCCTATAATCATTGCAGCATGATTCACAGTAGTCAAGACTTGGAAACAATATTAATGCCTATAAACGGTTCAAAATGAGGAATATATACACAATGGAATAATATTCAGTCTAATAAAAAAATGAAATTCTGTAATTTGCAACAATATGGATAAAACTAGAGAACATTGTCCAGGTGCAGTGACTCACTCCTGCGATGTTAGTACTCTGGGAGGCCGAGGCGGGTGGATTGCCTGAGTTCACAGGTTCGAGAACAGCCTGAGCCAGAGCAAGTCCTCATCTCTAAAAATAGTCAGGCATTCTGGTGGGCGCCTGTAGTCCCAGCTACTTGGGAGGCAGAGGCAAGAGAATCACTTGAGCCAAAGAGTTTGAAATTGCTATGAGCTATGATGCTATGGCATTCTACCAAGGGTGGCAAAGTGAGACTCTGTCTCAAAACAAAACAAAACAAAACAAAAAAAACAAAAACAACTAGAGAACATTATGCTAAATGAAAATAGCCAGAAAGACAAAGACTGTGTGATTTCAATTATATGTGGAATCTATGATAAAAATTTGAATTCAGGGAGCTGGGTGCAGTGGTTTATACCTGTAATCCCAGGACTCTGGGGCACCAAGGAAGGACGACCACTTGAGCTTATGAGTTTGAGGTCACCCTAAGCACGAGTGAGACCCAGTCTCCACAAAAAAAAAAAATTAAAAAATATATATACATATAAATGATCCTGGTGCAGTGGCATGTGTCTGTAGTCCGAACTATTTGGGAGGCTGAAGCAGGTGAATTGTGTGAGCCCAAGAGTTTGAGGGCATTATGACACCACTGCAGTCTAGCCTAGGCAACAGAGTGACACCCTGCCTCAAAACAAACAAATAAATAAAACAAAAATTTAAATTCATAGAAGTAATGTGCACAGTGGTGGTTACCAAGGTCTGAAGCCAGAGTCAGGGGAGGGGGTATTTTCAAAGAGTAAAAAAGTTTCAGTTAAACAGGGGGAATAACATCTAGTGTCTTTTGTACAACAAACTGACTATAGTTAAGTATAATGCGTTGTATATTTCAAAATTGCTTAAAAAATAGATTTTAAATGTTCTCACCACAAAGAAATAATAAGTATCTGAGGTGACAGGCATCCTATTTTCAAGACTTTGGAAAAAATGATTCTGTGTTTTGTATGGAACCAGAAAAAACTCATATAGTTAAGGCAGTTCTTAGTAATAAAAATAAAGCTGGGGGCATCAGCATACCAGATTTTAGGTTGTACTTCAAGGCCATAGTGTTCAAGACAGCATAGTATTGGCACAAAAATAGAGACATAGACATTTGGAATCAAATATAAAGTCAGGAAATGAAACTACCATCTTACAACCTCTTAATCTTTAATAAACCAATCAAGAATGTACATTGGTATGTCTGGTACAGGCGAACCTTGCTGAATGCAGAATACAGATGCCTTCATATAATAACGGAGAGATTGCCGGGAGGGCTATGTTAATCAGGTTGATGAAAACAGTTAAGATTGTATATGAAGCCAGCACATTGTACCCCTCGATTACACTATTGTACACAACTATGATTTAATGATAAAGATAATAATAATAAAAAAAAAGAATGTACATTGGGAGAAAGACTCCCTATTCAATAAATGGTGCTGGAAGAACTGGATATCCACATGTAAAAGACTGAAACTGGACCTATACCTTTCTCCACTCGCAAAAATTGATGCAAGATGGATAAAGGACTTAAATTTAATGCATGAAATGATAAAAATTCTCAAAGAAAGCTTAGGAAAAACACTGGAAGATATCTGCCTAGGGAAAGACTTTATGAAGAAGCCTTCCAGGGCAATTGCAACAACAAAAAAATAAACAAATTTGATTTAATTAAACTGAAAAGCTCTGTACGGCTAAGGAGACAACAACCAAAGCAAATAGACAACCTACACAATGGGAAAAGATATTCGCATATTTTGAATCAGACAAAAGCTTAATAACTAGGATCTATAGAGAACTTAAATTAATCCACATGAAAAAGCCAACAATTCCATACATCAGTGGGGAAGAGAAATGAACAGAACCTTCTCTAAAGAAGTTGATAACAAATGGCTAGCAAAAATGTGAAAAAATGCTCATCATCCCTAATTATTAGAGAAATGCAAATCAAAACCACCCTGAGATACCAGATATCCCCAGCGAGGATGGCCCATATCACAAAATCTCAAAACTGCAGATGCTGGCGTGGATGTAGAGAGAAAGGAACACTTTTACACTGCTGGTGGAACTGCAAACTAATATAACCTTTTTGGAAGATAGTATGGAGAAACCTCAAAGAACTCAACCTAGACCTCCCATTTGATCCTGCAATCCCATTACTGGCCATCTATCCAGAAGGAAAAAATACCTTTTATTGTAAGTACACTTGTACTAACTAGACTGTTTATTGCAGCTCAATTTACAATCACCAAAATGTGGAAATAGCCTAAATGCCCCTCAACCCAGGAATGGATTGACAAGCTGTGGTGCATGTATACCAAGGAATACTATTCAGCCATTAAAAAAATGGAGATTTTGCAGCATTTGTATTAACCTGGATGGAGGTGGAACACATTATTCTTAGTGAAGCATCATAGGAATGGAGAAACACGAATCCTATGTATTCAACTTTGATATGAGGACAATTAATGACAATTAATGACACAGTGGGGGGGTTGGGGAAGGGGAGAGCAGACAGTGAAGGAGGGAGGCAGTGAGGGAAAGGAAAAGGAAAATCGTGACTAATTCTCACATAAATTGGATTTAATTTTGACCAAAGTACATTATTTGGACAATAATTTTTAATTCAACTTGTTAATATGTTGTTTAGGATATTACATCCTCATTTATAAGTGAAATATGTTTTTAATTTCCCCTTATAGTAATATATTTTTTCCAATTTTAATATTGGGTATATCCAGATGATGTAGAATGACTTTGAAGTATTTTTTCTTTTTTCTATTGTCTGTAAGATTTGGCATGTTTTTTGAAATCATCTTCTATTTTTATTTACAAATATTAGTTGTCTATTTTTTGAGACTTTGGGAAAAAAAAGAAGTTAACGGGTGACTCCAAACTGAACCTCAGAGTCAAAGCATTCTATGATAGACATACTTTTATCTGACAATGTGAATGTTACTTTTGCATTACTATTATTATTGCTCAATATTTCATCACAGCAATTGTCTGATTTCCTTTCCAAATGTATTTATCTTTGTTTGTTCTTTACGAGGTTATTGTTTCTAGTCCTTATCTTAAACATTGTTATTGTTATTAAATTTTATGTCTCTTTAATTTTGCAAAGGGAAAAAGTAGAAACCAAATAAACACATGTACATGTATAGAGAAAATAAATAAATAAAAATAAAACTGCCACATTTAATTCAACTTGGCACAGATTTTATTGTGTATTTTGTGAAATATGTACATATCGATTATTAAAGACCTGAGTGCACCCTGTATAGGGTAAAGTCTAATCAAAGCTTTTGATGTAAACAAAATGAAGAAATGCAAATGAACATGATGGGGCAACCCTGAAAGTCTTTCCATCCATATCCTCATGACATTTGTCTTTGGAGCCTACATGGAATAGAGTATTAAGCTGGTACTAAATAGAGTATTAAAGAAGGCAAAGATTCTTTATAATACCCCTCAAAGGGAACTTACTTTTTAACAAAGAATTGGTAGTTTTAGTAGCAAAGCATGAGGACATTCCCATTGTTAAAAAGGTTAAGGTTACATAAACTGCTAAGTTACTCTTGCTGAGTTTTTTGGCCCTGGAAAATCCCACTGCTGGAGGGAATCATTGTAATCAGTTTTGTCTTTTCCCTTCCAGACACTTTCTCTGTATCATACATCCCTGGGCATCAAAAGACATGGTAGCTTTGTCTTCGTTTGTGCATATGTGTTTATTTTCATATGGGGTCATCCTCTACAAGGTGCTTCTGTGCTTTTCCCACAGAAAAACCAGTGCGGCATGAACAGAGTGAACAAGGGAAGTTGAAGCAAATGAGCCTGGCTAGGGAGCCACTGGGCAGATCACATACAGTCTTAAAGGCTGTAAAAAAATTGTAGCTTTTTCTAAATAAGGAGAGTTATTGGAATATCTTTAGCCAGGAAGTAACATGGTCAGAATTTAAGAGTGGTAGCGGGGAGATCAGATGGAAGCTACTGAAATCATCTGGGCATTAGATGATACTGACCTGGACAAGGGCAGTAGGGAAGAAATTGGTAAAAGACAGTTGGATTTGCAGTTTTGGAAGGTAGAAATCTGATGAAATGATGGGGTAGAGAGAAAGGGAAGACTCAGAGATGATGTCACAGGTGGTAACTTGAGCAACTGAGTGAATAATAGCATTACTTACGAAGATGTGGAAGAAAAAAATGAATAGTTTTTGGGAGGGAAACAAGTTGTGTTGACATGATTATATCTAAAATGGCTACGAGATGTTCAAGTGGAGATTTCAAGTAGGAAACTTAATATGCAAGTCGAGGGAAGAGGACCGAGCAGGGTATACAAATTTGATAATCACTGGTGTGTAGACGGTATTTAAAGCCACGATGCAGGGTGAGATCGCTTAGAGAGTAAAGGTAATTAGAGATCAGGAATGAAAAATAAGTTAAATTTTTTAAAGATGAGCAAAAGCAGTTGACAAAGCAGGAGGAAGGATCATGTCGTGACCTAAGAAACCAAGTGTAGAAAATTCTTCTGCCATGTACAATGTTCCTGAGACACAGAGTGATGTGAGGGTTGGAAATAAAACAGTGGAACTGGCAATGCAGAAGTTACTGGGGCCTTGAAAAGATTATCGTGAGGGCAATAGTCAGATTAAAGTGAGAAGAAATACTGCTGTCATGTAAAGCATCTGTATTTCAAATCAAACTGTTAACGGGCTTTCCCATGCAAAGGTTCTATAAATACATGGTAAAAAGACATAATGGAATTAATAATTGAGACTCAATGTTGGTTGAGATGACAAAAAGTAAATGCAATCCACACTGAGATGTGAGACTTCAAAGAGAAGATAATAGAGTATGAGTTTTTATCACTGGTGGACCACTGATCTCTAACATCTAAGAAAAAAAGATGATTGGGAATCCAAAGAGGACGTTGGTATGTGTTGGTGTTCTGTGATTCTTCCTAACAGCAAAGGTCAAGGTTTTGATTTTTAGACAAAAGAAAGGAGTTGTAAGGAGCCAACTTAGGGAACTTAATAGGTTTCCCTCACTACCCCCATATCTGACTCATGTGGGAGAAACTCAGAAGGCAAGTCCTGGGCTGGCCTGGTGATGACAGGAAAGAGGCTCTGTTGCTTCAGAATCATCCTACACTCTCAAGTTCAAAGCAAAGCTGTGTAATTTTCTCCTACACCATACTCCATGTGACCCATGTCAAGAGAAAGCCAGTGTGAGCTTGTCTTGGCTCTTGCCTAAGAGGGAAGACTTTGCAATATAACAAACGAGCCCAAACTCGGTGGCTAAAAATGGCAAATGTTTATTATTTTTGTGGGTCAGCTGCATGGCTGTTCTGTAGACAGCTGGGATCTCATTTGGGGCTAAATTGCCAAAATGTCTTCACTGCCGGTCTGGCAGTTGCTTAGATGGTAGTTGGGTGACAGTGATGATGAGTCTCTCACCCTCCAGCAGGGTAGCCTGGGCTGCTCACAGAGTAGTGTGCACAGGGACAATGAAAATGTCAAAGAAGGTGTTTTCCTCAAGGCCCTCAATTTAGTTTTGAAATTCCTTTATATAGCTGTTATATGTTAATCATAAATTTTATTCCTAGGTTATTTAAGTTGAACAACAGTAATAACATTTTTATACTTACTAGCAATTTGTTGTGGAATAAACAGTCAATGAATAGATAATAAATTTTCAATTTGATTTTGATGTCTGTAAGACCTACTTAGTTATTTTTTCTTATATTCTCCATTTTACGTATAATTCTGTCTGAACTTACAAAGGCAAGACTTCCACTAATGATTATGTCTCTATTTCCACTCATATTTCTTATAGTTTCATTATTTTAATGGTATGTAATTTGCCATATAAGTATTATTGATAGGTAATCAGTGTGATTTATTCTTATTTATAATTATAAAATATCACTTTATGATTACTGCTTTAAATTCAAACTTATGTGCCTATTTTTCTGTATTTGTATTTTAATAACATTTCTTCAACGTAGTCACAGTTTGGTAATTCAGACTTTTTCATAATTCAGACAAAAATTAAGATGACCCTGTAGTCTGTTAATGAATTATTCATTCATAGATCACCTAAATTATTTATCAAATTACATGGATTTAAGCTCCTGATATTTCAAAATGACAAATTTCTATCTAACATCTCTAAAGTTATAATGAAAAAGTAGCTGCACTCTTCACTAAACCCAAGAAATTTTCTTCTTTCACTGGAAATAAATCATAATGATATAAATGTAGCCAAGGATTTTCCTGGAAACCATGTGAAATAATTCAAATATTAGTGTTTTAACACACATCAGAGACATTGTCCTCCTTGCAAAAAACACTACCCCAAAAACTATTACTAGGCTAATCAAAAATCAATAATATCTATTAGTGATAGGTTTGCTAAGCCTTTAATCTGTGCATTTACATTGTACTAAACATTTTACTAAATAATATCTATTTAGTGATAGATTTGCTAAGCCCTTAATCTGTGCATTTACATTGTACTATACATTTTTACACATTATCTAATTTAATTCTCAAAATGATCATATGAAGGAATTATTTTCATTTTTATTTATTATTTTACAGATAAAGGAATGGAGGTTCAGAGAAGTAAAATGAAGCAAGGTCACCCAGCTTATTAGTGGGAGAGACAGGATTTGAACCAGGCTTGTTTGATCTGCTTTGCTTCCACATTTAATATGCCTTTTGAGGAAATAACTTGAATGAATAAAGGGATATTAGCTTAATTAAGAAGAAATATATTTACAGAAAACAATATAACTTTATATGGTTTGGGTTTTTTTCTAAATCAGATAGGTCTCTTAGCTAGAGGGAATTAATGAGGTTTCACTATTCAGAATATTTTTGTATTATGGCATTTTAATTTTTAGATTTAATTGTAGATCTTAATTTTAGATCTTAATTGTATCTTGAGCTTCTAAAAATGTTTATTTTTTAGGATACAAATACTGATTCTATCAATTTTAGATGTTAATTGTACTTAATTTTTGGATCTTAATTGTATCTTGAGCCTCTAAAAATGTTTACTTTTTAGGATACAAATACTGATTCTATCAATTTGCAAAACTCTGGATATAACTAAATTTTGCAAATATATAATTTGAGGAGGAGGGAACTGATAGTGCCAATTTTCACTGATTCCCTCACCATCTATAGCAACCGTGCAGGGAAGGGAGAGCTTTTATTGCCAAGGCTAAACCTGAGGAAACGCGGTAGAAATATTCCGCAGTCTGGGCCGCCGGTGCCCCCTACCGGTCAAATACATGTGCTACAGCCTTGAGTTTTCTCTGTAAAATAGTCTTTTCAGCACGAAATTGTGGATCAGCTTTCACAGCAGCTTCTGTACAGAGCAGTGTCACCCTTATTGGGATAAACATTATATGTCTGGCAGTTGGATAAGCGTTATCTGGGATGATGGTAAAGACCTGTCTCTAATCCTTCATCAGGCTAGACTAAGTAGGGTCGGGATTGTGGAAAAACGTGTGCAACATGGAGGAAAACTCTACTTAGTGTTAATTTGAAATATATCTACTTAAATGTATCATGTGTAAAAATAGAAAAAGCATCGCAGACTATAAACAGATGTTTATTTAGAAAAGTCATTTAGGGTCACCATATGCTTTTTTTCTTTTCTAAATTAGAAACACAACCACAATCAAGTAGAGGGGAGGAAAGGGGGGACAGGGAGACGGGAGGAGATGTGTGTGCTGCCACCTACCGGGCACAATGTAGGGGACATGGCACACCTCCCTGTGAAGGGCTCAACTACAACTTGGACCTTGTCGGGTAAATGCAAACCATGTAACCTAATCATCTGCACCTTAATTACAATCTGAGATGTAAAAAAAAAAGAAAGTAGGAACTTTAATTCGAAGCCATATTTTAACTATTGCTTGGATTATTTGCAATGTTTTCTTGATGATATTATAAAAATATATCATTTGGAACTCCTAACTTTGATAAAGAAACAATATCTATTTCTGTCTTCTTATCTCTTCTATTGAGAATAATAGTGCCTTAATTTCCGGTTTTCTTTCAAAGGCTGAATGATAAACTCGTATGAAAACACCTAAGGTTTATCCTTAGCATGGTTCTAAATTCTTCATACATATTAACTAATTTCATGTTATAATAATATTTCAAGGTAGGGACTATTATTTCTCCCATTTTTTTACAGAAGAAAACTGAGTTACAAAGAATTTTAATAAATTTCCAAAGAGCACACATTGGTTGAACCCAAATACATCTTGAGCAGTCTGGTTCTAGGATCTCTATGCTTAACTGTTTCTTCAACTTTGAAAATTTGTTTAAAAAAGTGTTATTCAAGTATTACTATTAGAACTAATATTAATGAAGGAGTTATTTCTCACACGGAGCTAAAATGCTTCCTATATTAACAAAGTAATGTGAACAAAATAGGACTATTTATAAAGATCAGTTGTTTCCTTTTAAATCCCTATGGTTTTAGGCTCCTGGTTCAGCATAATTTTTAGAGCTCTTGGTATTATCATTTGGGCATCACTGAGTCAGGGTTTAATGTTTCTATTCATTGAAGTAGATTTGATTTCTTTGGTTGCTTAAGGTCTTCTGCAACTTAATGCCATTAAAAATCTACCTGATGACAATGGTATCTTGAATTAAGATACTTAGATCAGAAGATAAGATAACTTTAGTGATTTTTTTGTAGTTGAACCCAACTAACCTCCTAAGATGCAGTACTTAACAGACAAACACAAGCCACATGTATTTTGAATTAAATAATTTTAACTATATATTTAAAAAAAACACAACGTGCTCTACTTAACCCTTTCCCACACTAGATTCATTATTTAAAAAGATCAAATCAATCAAAAAAACCTACCATTAGGTTCTTGTTGGTGGTGTTCTAATAGCTCCAACGAATACACCTGGAACACTTTTCTGGTGTATCAATCTTAAATTTGTATCAATTTTGGCCTCCCCTGTGGTAATATTCTCTTGTCCTTATTTAATCACCTCTGCAACTTCAAACATGCAAAACCTCTAATTCCACACTTCCTATTTGATAGGACAAGCAAATTAATGTTGCCATTCTCCTAATTACCCCTTACCTTCATGATGCTATCATTCCTGCTAATTTTGTGAAAGTTAAAGAAATGTATATTCTGTTTAATTATCTAATAATTATAATAATTGATACCATATATTTTGCCCATAATTTTTTAACCTAAAGTAATTAAAAACCAAAACCCAATCTTACATTATTACGACTACCGAAATGTTGCTCATTTCAAAGCCAGGTATTTTCCATATTTACATGACCTTTTTACCAAGGAACTTGCCACAAGTTTGTGCCTTTGGAGCATCAAACCCTGTTCCTAGTACCAATGGCTTGGCTACTTTTAACCCCAGACAATTTTTAACTCTTATCTCCAAGATGAATGTGTTTGGTAATTTCCTGATATTTTTCCATTCATTTTCATTTTCAGGGTAATTTATGCTTTTAAAAAAAGTAATTATATTTTAACAGACTTTTTTTTTTTCAGTTTTTGCCCGGGGCTGGGTTTGAACCCGCCACCTCTGGCATATGGTGCCCTACTCCTTGAGCCATAACGGAATTTTAGATGAAAAATAGATAAACAAATAAAATGATCATTAGCTAGTAATATAAACTACATCATGCTTAAGAAACAGCTGATGTAAGGAGAAACTTTGAAGGGAAACTTTGAAAGATTCTATCATCATAGGACCAGTGAACTTTAAGATTAGAAGTCTCTCCTTTATATTAGAAATCAGGAAACTGAGGTAGAATGAATTAATTTTCTAAAATTACACACCTAGTTAGTATTAGTCTAGAACAGGAGTGTCCAACCCCAGCCCGCAGGCTGCATGGGGACAGTTATGAATGTGGCCCAACACAAGAAGGTGAACATACTTAAAACATTGTGAGATTTTTTTTCTCGTTGAATTTCTTTGTTTGTTTTTTGGTGGAACTTGATTGCATGGCTTTGAGCCTGAACTTTATAAATGATGCGTCCTGTCACCATGTCACATAGACATACAGTGCACTCTCACTATCTGTACACCAGTGTGGCTTCAGTTTTAAGGTGGTGTGTGGCTTCCAGTGTGTTTTCTTCCAGGCACAGAGAGCTGAACTGCTGCCCTCAGCTGTTGCATCTGGTCATTGTGACTTGACAAAGCAGCAATTGTCAAGAACATCTCAACCTACCATTGGAACGCTAGGCGTTTAGTGTGGTTTCAAAGTCAGGTAAGCACTCTTACTAGTTTATTAAGGGTACTGCCTCACGGCCACAGTGCCACACACATCACCCCCTGCACTCTGCAACCTGGCCCTCCACCTTGCCCTGCAACGGCAGCCGAGAAGTGGAAAGGCCAAACCTTGCTATCTAACAGTCAATTTTCATAACAAAATAAATATAGTCCCTTATCTATTATTATTTTTTAAATCTCAGTATGATTTCTACAACATCTCCAAAGAAAACACAACACCTCAAAAGAAAATCACAGATGAAGGAAGATTTTTTCAATGACTTGTGGACAGATGACTACTTGTCTGTTGAGGCAAATAGTAAGGCGCTTAATTTGTAGGAAATTTGTACACGTTTTCAAAGACCATAATTTGAAAATGTATTCAATGCAAAATCATCCTGGCAAATTTGATGTCTATGAAGAATTGTGTCATAAAGACAAAATAGCAGAACTAAAAAAACCTCATTCTTCTTAACAAAAATGTTTCTTAAAGTTACAGCTGAAATAGATTCCACTGTAAATGTTAGTTATGTGGTAGCATATTTAACATTAATGCAAGAAATAAACAAAACCACTTATGGTGAATTTATTCAGCAATGTATGGAAAGCATGGTAAATATAATTTTCCCTGAAAAAAAGGAAGATATTTCTAAAATTGTTTTGTCTCACCAGACTATAGTTAGTTGAACTGAAGAAATTAGAAAATCTATTGAAATAAGTTTGGAGAGTAAAGCTGCTAATTTTGAATTGCATGTTTTGGTCATGTATGACAGCACGGACACTACAAATATGGCTCAACTTGCCATTTTTATTAGAGTTATTGATGACAGATATAGTGTCACTGAAGAAATGGCTTCTTTAGTGCTATTAAAAGACACAACTAAATCAAGAGACTTAGATGAAGCCGTAAAAAATTTGTTAAAGTGATTTCTTTGACCATTGTCAACATGTCTGGTATTGCTACTGATGGTGTCCTGACAATGATAGGTCATAGAGAGAGACTTATAAAATTAGTAGAAGACGATGAAATTGCCCCCCCAACTCATGTTTGGTAAAGTATCATTGTATAATACATCAATAAAATTTATGCACAAAATTAAAAAATGGGTAACATCATTAAGACTGTAAATTTCATAAGGACTAAGGGACTGGAACAGGGTCAATTCCAAAAATTCCTTACAAGTATAGATGCTGACTATGGCAACATCATTTACTTTTTGGAAGTAAGATGGCTAAGTTAAGGTCAAATTTTGAAAAGATTTTATGATTTCTGATAGTGAAAACTGGCTTACGGATTTAACATTTCATTCTTTTTCTTTCTTTCTTTTTTTTTTTTTTTTGAGATAGAGTCTTACTTTGTCATCCTTGGTAGAGTGCTGTGGCATCATGGCTCACAGCAACCTCCAACTATGAGGCACAAGTGATTCCCTTGCTTTAGCCTCCCAAGTACCTGGGACTACAGGCGCTCACCACAATGCCTGGCTAGTTTTTAGAGATTGGGTCTTGCTCTTGCTCAGGAGTCAAGCTGAGCTCAGGCAATCCACCTGCCTCAGCCTCTCAGAGTGCTGAGTTCCAGACGTGAGCCAGTTCATCCAGCCAGATTTAGCATTTAATTGCTCATTTAAATGAGTTAAACATGCATCTTCAAGGTGAAAACCAACTTATCAACACAATGTTTCAAACCACAATGTTCCAAATGAAACTGAAATTATGGCAAGCTCAAATTCAAACAAACAATTTTTTGCATTTTAACACATTGGCTAAATACAGTCCTGTGAACAGTGAAATATATGCAGCCTTACTTTTTTATTTGATACAATAACTTGAAAACAGGTTTCAAGATTTCTAGCAAAATAATCAGTATTTTGGTGCATTTGTGATTCCATTTTCAGTTGACATAAATATATTATCTGCCCATTTTTAAATAGAATGTATGGAGCTGCAATCTGATATTCAACTTAAAGAAAAATTTGGTCCTGTCTCTTTACTGGACTTTTATGGGTCCTATCTTCACAGAGACAAATATCGTTTATTTCACAATCACGCCTTGTTCACGTCATCACTTTTTGGCAGCATCTATATTAGTAACTCTTTTCAAGAACGAAGCCCATTAAGTGTAAAATTAGAACCAAAATATCTCATGAGTACCTTGAGAACTCACTGAGGATTACAACTATTTCCATCTAATCAGATATTGATATATTAGTCTCCAAATGCAGTGTCAAATATCCCACTAGTTTTATGTTGACCACTTTTCTTTTACTTCTTTAATAAAAACTATCAAAAAAACTCAAGGCATTTTATTACTTAGTATATACATTTTCTACATTAGTATTTCCAAACTTGAGACCTGCTTTAACAGACTCTTTGATCAGATCACTGCAGAATTAGTATTACAATGCCAGAACTTTCTGCTAATCTATGGTTGCAAATATCATGAAAATTATGCATGGACATTTTTTCTCATCAGTCTTCATTAGAATTTGTGTATTTGACATGTGGCCCAAGACAAATCTTCTTCCAATGTGGCCTAGAGAAGCCAAAAATTTAGACATCCCTGGTCTAAATGAATGCCAATATAATGACAATTGAACGCCAATAGAATGAATGACAATTCTGAGGTGATTCTTTACTTTTTACCTGATTACAGATGACTTTAAGAGTACCTGATGACTAATATTTGCTTAAAAAATTAGAATCTAGTGTACCTGGCATCTTTAGATCACACAGATCAATAAAGGCTCAATAATTATTTAGTTTTTTTGCTGGCCTGACTCTTGGCCTGTATTTGCCACACTTTAAACCTTTTATACTTTTCTAGGTAGATCAGGAAGAAGCTGAAGAGTTTTTACTAAGCACATCTCAAAATGTAATATTTCATAACTGATAAAGTTTGTCTTTTCCAATCAGAGATTCTTATCAGGAAAACAAATGAGTCTCTTTTAAACTTCCTTTTAATACATAATTTATTTAGCAACATTTTATTTTTACCATATTGGAGTTAAATTTTAATCAGATAATGCCTGGTTGTCATTTTTCTTCTTCCCTTGATGTTTGAACTAATTTACTAAAAAGGACAAAGTAACATCATTTTTTTGCATATGACATAATAATCTCCTGTTGACAAGAAAATGGCAAGGGAAGCAGTAAATCATATCTGTGGGCTGGATACTTTTTACAGGTGCAAGTACTTTACAAGATACTTTGTAGAAATGCAAAAGGCATTATACTGGTATCTACTTCACTAATGCCCTGACGTTCTGTGATACCTTGTATTTGGTTAGTTTGACAACACAATGAGGTTTAGATTTTGAGGAGTAAAGTAAAAATTACAAATTCATATTAGCACTGCTTTTAAACTGACAATGTATGAGAAAATTAAAATTTCATTTCCATTATAATTTTTCTCCAGTATTATTACTTAAGTTTAATATAGATTGTATTGGCAAAGTTAATACCCTGTAATTATAAATTCATTGAAAACTAAAAGCTGGATCAGCGCCTGTGACTCAAGTGGCTCAGGAGCCAGCCACATACACCTGAGCTGGCGGGTTTGAATCCAGCCTGGGCCCACCAAACAACAATGACGGCTGCAACAAAAAAATAGCCGGGTATTGTGGCGGGCGCCTGTAGTCCCAGCTACTTGGGAGGCGGAGGCAGGAGACTCGCTTGAGCCCAGGAGTTGGAGGTTGCTGTGAGCTGTGATGCCATCGCATTCTACCCAGGGTGACAGCTTGAGGCTCTGTCTCAAAAAAAAGAAAAAAAAGTGAAAGCTAGAAGAGACTCAACAAACTAATTTTACAATTAGGTAAATGGAGATATTGAGGGTTTAAATGGCTTCTTCAAATATTAATAGGTTAATAAGTAATTACTGGCTAAGTTGTAATTTGGTAGATAATTTTGGTAAATTTGGTAGCTAATTTTTATAATGTGCTTTCATTTTCCTTCCATTGAAAATATTTTAAAATTTCTTACTTCTCCTTTGACAGGGGGTCACTTATAAATACTTTTTGCTTTCTAAACATTTGGGAATTTTGCAAATATGTTTCTTTTGTTGATTTCTGATTTAATTTTTCCACTGTGGTCAGGAAATATACCTTGCATATTTAGTTTCCTTTCACTATGCAGAGACTTTTTTTAGGACACAGAGCATGTATTTTGTTTTGGTAAGAACTCGATGTGCATGTGACAGATTCTTTTTTTCTTTTGCATTTGTTGCAAACATTCACTGAAGGTGTCGAACTTGCTGACTCACTGTCTGCAGAACTTTCCGGGAGGCTGTCCATAGGTACGCCATCTTGGTGGTGCTGGCAGTGAGTTCAACTGGATATCTCACTTTGCCAGCTAAACCCTGTAGAAGCAAGAATTGTATTTGATTCTATTCCATTCGATTCTATTCTGTTTCGGGTTAATGTGAGGGTATAGACGACCAAATCACAATATTTGAATTTGTTAGGTACGGTCCCTCTGTAGCTCTGTCCTGCACCCAAAAGGTGTGGCATGCATTCCTACATTGTTCCCATGCAGAGGAAGCACCCCAAACTCCCCTTATCCTCCCCTCCCTCTCTCCTCCTCCTCCTCCCAATTTGATTTAAAGTAGTTTTTCTCATATGTGGGTGTAAATTAGATCGTCTATTGTGGTTCATAGTAGTATTGAGGACATTGGATATTTGCTTTTTTATTCTTGTGATACTTCACTGAGAAGAATGTTTTAACTCCATCCAGGTTAATACAAAAAATGTGAAGTCACCATCATCTTTTACAGTAATAGTATCCCATGATATGCATACACCACGGTTTGTTAACCGACGAGGTGAAGGAACTCCACACAGAGAATTATGAAACCCCAAGAAGAGAAACAGCAGAAGACAGTAACAAATGAAAGAGCATACCGCGCTCCTCACCGGGAAGAATTAACATTGTTAAATGTCTATACTTCCTAAAGCAATCTACAGATTCAATATAATCCTCATTAACATACCAACATCATACTTTGAAGAATGGGGAAACAAAGTATGAAAACATATATACTTCATTTTGTATGGAACCATAAAAAAAAAAACCTATATAGCAAAGGCTTTTCTTAGCAATAAAAACAAAGCTGGAGGCATCACCCTACCAGACTTAGTCTATCGTACATCCATAGTGATCAAAACAGCATGGTATTAGCACAAAAATAGAGACATAGACATTTGGAACTGTATAAAAACCAAGAGATGAAACCAGTCTCTTATGGCCATCTGATATTTGATAAACCCAACAAAATCATACACCGGCAAAAAGAATCTCTATTTAATAAATGGTGCTGGAAGAACTGGATAATCACATGTAAAAGATTGAAACTTTTCTTTTTTTTGAGATGGAGTCTCACTATGTTGCCCTCGGTAGGGTGCTATGGTGTCACAACTCACAGCAACCTCCACCTCTTGGGCTTAAGTGATTCTTGCCTCAGCCTCCCAAGTAGCTGGGACTACAGGCACCTGCCACAATGCATGGCTCTTTTTTTCTTGCAGTTGTCATTGTTGTTTAGCTGGCCCCAGGCCGGTTTCAAACTCGTCAGCCTGGGTGTATGTAACCACTGTGCTACAGGCGCCGAGCCTGAAACTTTTTTCAATTTCAAAAAATTGAATCAAGATGGATAAAAAATTTAAATCTAAGGCATGAGACAATTAAAATTCTAGAAGAAAGTGTGGAAAAACTCTTGGGGCAGTCAGCCTGGGGAAAGATTTTATGAAGAAGACTTCAGTGGGCCCGGCACCTCTAGTTCAAGTGGCTAAGGTGCCAGCCACATACACCAGAGCTGGCGGGTTCGAATCTGGCCCAGGCCTGCCAAACAACAATGACAACTACTACCAAAACATAGCCAGACATTGTGGTGGGCGCCTGTAGTCCCAGATACTTGGGAGACTGAGGCAAGAGAATCACTTAGGGCCAGTAGTTTGGGGTTGCTGTGAGCTGTGACACCACAGCACTCTACCCAGGACGATAGCTTGAGACTATGTCTCAAAAAAAAAAAAAGACTTCAGTGGCAATTGGAACAACATAAATTAACAAATGGAACTGAATTAAACTGAAACATTTCTGTACAACTATGAACACAACAATCAAAGGAAATAGACAACTTTCAGATTAGGAAAAGATATTTGCATATTACGGATGTGACAAAGGCTTGATAACTAGGATCCATAGAGAACTCAAATTAATCAACGTCCCCCCACTAAAAAGAGAGCAAACAATCCCATCTTTCACTGGACAAGAGACATGAACCCAGCAAGAATTTTAAAAAGCACCCATGAACCGGAAAGAGAAGCCCCTTTCTTCTGCAGTGCAGGCTCCCTCTAGTGGCAAATTTAGATCTTGCCAGCTGGAAATGGAGAGATGCTTACAAGTTAGCAATGCTTGCTACGCCAAACAAGGCAATGAAGAGGGAATTGGGAGCCAACAGGCAACAGATTGGTAACTGGCACGCCTAAAAGAGTATCATTACATAACGCTTATAAATGGAAATTAAAATATATCTTATTTGCTCTATTGTATTGTAAAGTAGTAGAAAGTTCAAATGATCAGTAAGAAGACTAAGAGAATCCTTAGGACCTCCACAAAATAAGTGGAATCATATGATGTTTCCCGTAATTTCCATTTTTACTTATCAATGAAATAAAATTAAGCTATTTTAACAGTAAGTGGATTTATCAGTAGATGGGGCTGCATGTCTATGTTTATTCCCGGAAAGGTTAACAATATTTAGATTTCCCTTTATATAACCGTGTCTTTAAAAGTTATATGATATGACATATTTAAGCAATTGATAAAAATACTTAAAATATAAGTCATATTTGGCAAACTAGGCCCACTTTAGCAGAACACCAAATATAAAAAATGCAAATAGGATTAAAGGGTTTAGTACTCTGAGTGTCTACTGTCAGAATGAAATGTTTGAAGAGTATGGATAAATGTATTCTAGGTTAGACAGTGAAGCTTTCAGAGCAGTATACATATTACTATCCACCTGGTAATCTAATTTTTAATTCTGAATACCTCAATTAGTATACAAAATAAATTAAAATTGATGAATAATATTAAAAAAGCACTCGCCGTACCTTAATTGAATTGATTTTCACATGAGTGACTCTTCTTCTAAATTAGAAATGAATGGTAGCATCAAATGGGACACTTAAGACACTTTCCCCAACTCATAATTGCTAAGTCATGGAAAAAGTCCAAGTGCCCATTGATCTACGAATGGATTAACAAATTGTGGTACATGTATACCATGGAATATTATGCAGCCTTAAAGAAAGATGGAGACTTTACCTCTTTCATGTTTACATGGATGGAGCTGGAACATATTCTTCTTAGCAAAGTATCTCAAGAATGGAAGAAAAAGTATCCAA
>CAUYRH010078978.1:0-18549 GCA_963574655.1 Perodicticus potto
TGAGACAGAGCCTCAAGCTGTCACCCTGGATAGAGTGCTGTGGCATCACAGCTCACAGCAACCTCCAATTCCTGGTCTCAAGCGAGTCTCCTGCCTCTGCCTCCCAAGTAGCTGGGACTACAGGCGCCCGCCACAACGCCTAGCCATTTTTTGGTTGCAGCCATCATTGTTGTTTGGCAGGCCCGGGCTGGATTCGAACCCACCAGCTCAGGTGTACGTGGCTGGCGCCCTAGCTGGTTGAGCCACAGGCGCCGAGCCGAAATAATTTTAAAGTTAAAAAAAACCATGAGATAGTAAATCAAAGACTAAAATAAAGATAGGAAATAAAAATCTCGCTGAAGAGCCATCTCTCAATTACAGACAGATAATGTGATAAAACAATTTCTGTTCAGGGTGGCAGCGCTTATGATCATGATAATTTTCATGTTTAACATGTGCTGGAAGAAACACCAGCACGTTGATGAACATAAGTGATTGGATCATGTTCCTTCGCTTGTTAAAGGAAAACTAACATTGAAGAAACATTGAAAATTAAAAAATTGAAGATTGATTTTAAATATTAATGCAATTAAGGTACATCTTCAGTTAGCTCAATGGTGTGCATGTATTATTAGAATATGACTACTTTAGGGAAGCATTTTTGGTATTTGCTTAAATATGATCTGTGCCACTTAATAGCCAAAGTCTAAACACAGCAGCTGATTCTCTTTCTTCTGGACAAATGGAGCCTTTAGCCTTGGGAAATATGAACTCAACATGTATTGAATTCTCTTTTCCTTAGAACTCACTTCATCCCTCCTCCCCACACCCTTCTGCCAATCCTGATATCCTTTTACCCTCAGCGGAATCTCATTTCACTCTAACAATTTGCACATTCATAAAATCGAACACCTAGGATTTTCATTTTCAAAGCATTGCTCAGGGGGTACGCCCCAGCTTCTCGGCTGCTTTAAATACGATGCATATGTCTGTGTGTGCCTGCAAGACTGTCTGCTCCTTGATAAGCTGTCCCTTCTGTCCTCTTCTGGAGTTCAAATAGGTTTCCTGATATATGGCTACAAGTTTATTGACTGTGGGCATGGTTTAGAAACCAAACTTTCAGAAGGAACTAGCCAGGCCCATCAGTTGCCCCAACAACATATGGTTGCTTAATAATATGTGTTACCACAAGGACCAAAGAAACTCTCCAAAGAAAATTCTTTCAAAGTATATAGTTATATAGTATATAGCCTTGATATTCACTAATATTCTTAACGAGTCTGAAACAAATTATTACCTTTTCTTTAATTTGATGTCAGAAAAAAATCCTTACGAAGGATAACAGAAAACTAAAATGGATCAGTTATTTACCTGAGAGAATCAAGGTCTCATTACAATCAGTATAGATTGTTTTTCTTGATTTGTTTATTCATTCATCTCTTACTCAACGGGGCACATATTTCACGTACTTACATATAGTTAATGGAGGCTGACAAAGAAAGCAAAATAATGTTGGGCTCCTTTTAAGCCAATAACATACTATTGGTTTGGATGATAATATAAAAATTAATAGTCATATACATTTATATGATTAATTCACCATTGTACACAGGGAAGGAACATAGAGAAGAAGCTCAAATAAGCATTTATTTGATTTAATCCCATAATATTAAGTAAAATTTTTATCAAGGCTCAGCCATTAAACCTGTAGGCCCCAAAGCGAGGCTGGTGCAGAGCCTACTGTCTGTGAAAGGGGCCCACGTATTTTTGGGAGTGCTCAAGAACAGGCATATGGGCAACAGTATCACAGAGGGGAAGGATTTGTTTTGTTTTTCCAAAATGAAAACAGCTATATTGTGTTTGACAGTTGTAAAATTAATGCATACATTTTTCCAAGCAATTTAGAAATGCATATAGTCGAAATTAAGTCCTTCCTTGTTCTAACTGCCAATCCCCCAAATCTAACAAATCTATCAAAAGTTTGTATATACCTTTCCAGACTTTTACATTTAAAATTTTTTTTACATAAATGAGATGAAATTATACATATTACTCCGAAACCAGCTTTTTAAAACCAGCAGTAAATTAAGGGCACCATCCTATGACTATAGACAGAGATTAACCTCATCCCTTCCCAATTTTCTCAAATAAAGATGAACCACATTGATCTAGCCAAATTTCTATTGATGAATAATGAAGTTGCTTCCATGTTTCTGCTATTATAAAGAATGTTCTAGTGAATATCCTAATTTACACATCTTTGTCCACATGTCCAATTGTTTTCTCAGTATAAATTCCCAGAAATAGGATTGTTGAGTCAAAGTGTGTTTAGATTCGTAATATGTATTTGCGAACTGCTCTCCCCTAGAAGATCGAACCCTAACAGTGTATGACAGTGCCTGTTTCCCACACCATTGAAACCATGGGCATTGTCAAATAATTGCCAGTCTGATAAGCGGCAAACATTCCTTTATTCTTTTAATATGAATTTATTTTTCTTGCTGAGATTAAACATCTGTTTGTATATTTGGTTGATTTTTTGTTTTTGTTTTTGTTGGAGACAAGGTCCCACTCTGTTGCCTGGGCCGGTGTGCAGTGGCATCATCGTAGCTCACTGCAATCTCAAACTCCACCTCATCCTTCCTAGTTGCTGGGACTACGATCCAGGCGCCTGCCACCATACCTGGATAATTTTTCTATTTTTTATAGGGACAGCATCTCACTATGTTGCTCAGGGCTGGTCTCTAATTTTTGGCATCAACTATCCTCTTGGCTCAGCCTCCCAAAGTGCTAGAATTGTATATTTTGTTTGTTTATGCTTCTTTTGTGAATGGTTTATTTTTGGACTTTACATATTTTTCTATAGGGTTGGTGATCTTTGCCTTTTTAATTTGTAAGAACATTTAAGGGTAGTAATTGTTCATTTGCTGTGTATATACTGCAAGTATTCTTTCCTCACTTTTCATTTGTATTTTGGCTTTATTTGTGGTGTTTTTGCATAGAGAAATTTTACATGGTTGCAATAATGAAATCAGTTCGCATTCACTTTTATGATTTTTGCTTTTTTTTATTATGCTTGAAAAGGCTTCCTCATCCCCAAATTTCATACATACTTTCCAAATGTTCTGGACTTTTTTACAGTTGCCTTTTGCTTGGAAATTTCTAAATTTTTTTAAATTAAATCATAAAGAGGTAGAGCATATATGCATTAATGCATTTATGAGGTACAATGTGTTGATTTCACATACAATATGGAATGCTTACATCACAGTGTTTAATACATCCCTCCCCTCATTTACTTAATTATTGTGTTAAGACATTTATCCTCTATACTGAATAGATCCAACGTGTACCCTTGCAATATGCACCATAGGTATAATCCCACTATTCACCCTCCCTCCATCTGACCTTCCCCCTCTCCTCCCATCCCATCTTGGGCCATAGTTGTGATCTATTCTTCATATGAATGTGTCAGTAAGTGTAAATTGGTTTCATAATAGTTAGCACGTTCGATACTTTTTCCTCCATTCTTGAGATACTTTACTAAGTAGGATATGTTTCAGCTCCGTCCATATAAACATAAAAGAGGTAAAGTCTCCACCTTTTTAAGGCTGAGTAATATTCCATGGTACACATATACCACAATTTATATGAAACTTTAATCTATGTATGTGAAGTACATGGAAAATATAATGCCAAATTTAGGTGAATTAAAATTAACCAAGTTTTGTGGATTTAAAACATATCTTTGATCTACATACAGTGGAAGGGTCAGACTATACATGTTTGAAATGTAATACATTCACAATAAAAATTACAGAACTTGCATAACTGAAAAACTCTGGTCATCTCAGCTGTCTCCAAGGTGAATTGATGATGAGGTTTACTAATTATGAGCTGTGGATCACTGAATCATGAGGAACATTCACAATTTGCCTAGGTAATCTGCATCACAGGACAGAGAATGACATATTTTGGCCATCTAGGTGAAACATTCTATATATCTAAGAATTACTGGGTTGGGGTATGGAGGTCCACTGTTTTTCCCCCTACAGTAGAGTTTTCAACCTTGAATGTTACATTGAAATCACCTGCTTTTTTTTTTTTTTTTTTTGCAGTTTTTGGCCAGGGCTGGGTTTGAATCCGCCACCTCTGGTATATGGGGCCGGCGCCCTACTCCTCTGAGCCACAGGCACCTGCTTTTACAAATCACCTGCTTTAACAAATGCTGAGTCTATTTGTCAGGGCCTAGCTGTCTGAGATTTTAAAAGTTCCCCAAATGATTAAATAGTGCATTCCTAAGGTTGAGAACCACTGTCTTAGAGCTGCCTAATGATGCCTAACTGATATTATTTGCTAAAAGCTTAAGTATGACTCAAATAATGTTTCTCTACATTTCAGTCCTAAGGTCTTCCCATCTTGAGTGATAATCAGTTGTTCTAAGGAAACCAGTAGGAACTTGGCTTTGGGTTGACAAAGGCCACCTTCCACTTGTGTATGAATCTGCACAATGGATTTAAGAGAATTAAAGAACTGATAATGTCACAACAACAAGAAAAATAAATGGGACTTAACTAAGCTGAAAAGCTAAGAACACAACAATTAAAGCAACTAGATAACCTTTAAAATGAGAAAAGATATTTGCATGTTATGAATCTGACAAAGAGTTGATAACTAGGATCTATAGAGAACTCAAATTAACCAACATAGAAAAGAGTAAACAATCCCATCTATCACTGGGCAAGACACAGGAACAGAACCTCCTCTCAAGAAGACAGGCAAATGGCCAACAAACACATGAAAAATTGCTCATCATCCCTAGTCATCAGAGAAATGCAAATCAAAACCACCTTGAGAAAATAGCCCACATCGTAAAATCTCAAAGCTTCCAATGTTAGCATGATGTGGAAAGAAGGGAACACTTTTACATTGCAGGTGGGATTGCCAACTGCAATCCCATAATACAACCTTTATGGAAAGAAGCATGAAGGATGCTCAAAGAACTAGTAGACCTTCCATTTGATCCCACAAGTCCATTACTAGGCTTCTACCCAGAAGAAAGAAATCATTTTATCATGAGGACATTTGCATTAGAATGTTTATTGCAGCTCAATTTACAATTGCCCAGATGTGGAATCAACCCAAGTGCCCATCAACCCATAAATGGATTAAAAACTGTGGCATATGTATCCCATGGAATACTGGGAATACTATTCAGCCATAAAAAGATGGAGACTATATCTTTTGTATTGACCTGGATAAAGTTGGAGATCATTCTCTTTAGTAAAGTATCACAAGAATGGAAAAGCAAGTATCTCATGTACTCAATACTAATATGAAGCAAGTAGATGAACTAAAAACACAGCCACACAAGAGAAAAACTGAATTTAATTCAAGATGGGGGAGGGGAGAGGAGGGAAGAGAAGTGGGGGGATTGGTGTGCTCTCACTCAAGGGGCACGATGGGGATCTAAGGAGCACAACTACAACAGGGACCTTACCTAACAAATGCAAACATTGTCACCTAATTATTTGTCCCCTCACATGAATCTGAAAAAAAAAAAAGAACTGGTATGTCTAATAAAATTTCTCAGAATAATTTCCCATGTGAGCGAATTTACTACTATTAACATTATACTTTACCTTATAAGTATCACTTTCTACTGTGATTTTGTTGCAGATTCAAAGTGGAGAACTTTTGTAAGAGTTTGCAAGGCAAAATTTTAGCGCAGATGTGGTCAATTTTCATTTTCCTTTTTAATAAAGCAACATAACAATATGCCAATCGTGGATGGTAGAGCCACTATCGACACACCGGTTTCCTCACTTTCACGCTGGTGACTTACTCAAAACTGTGCGTTAGACTAGGAGAACAGAATTTGCTTAAGAATTGTGGGACTTAATGTTCAATAGAATGTGCTCAACATAAACAGTGTATAAAACAAATGCCTGCAATCCAAGGGGATCTCAGGTGAAACACATTCCCTTAAGCATCAACTGGACATTCTTGGCACCAGGTAGTAAACATGACTGGGGAAATAGCTGTGGATGGCCTTCTTTCTGTGCCTGAGAAATGTCACCCTTCCCAGGAATGCAATTAACTAGGTGTTCAGGAACATAAAAAAGCGTGTGAAATAGACTGGAAAGTGCCGAAAATTTTCCTTTATTTCCTTCAGAATAAATAGCATGTTTATAGCAAACTGAGTAAAAGGAAACTGAGTAAAAGCAAAATCGTATTATTGGATTTTGGTGAACTTGGTGTTCTCTAACTCTTAATTTGGTTACTTTATAATCAGTAAATTCCAGGCAAATATTAAGCACAGGGTCAGTAAGTGTGAATTGCCCCCAAGCTATGTGCCATGTTGGAAAAAGGAGGAATGGAGGGCCATCATGTGCAGTTTCAGTTTAAAATAAATTAATTCCAGCAAAGATCAGTTTGTTCAGATACTGTCTAGTCACCAAACTCACTCCTATGACCTTAGCCAAAGTCCTGATTTTGCTGTCAGTTGGCCTCTCCTTGTCCCTCCCATCCAAGAACAGCATGGACAGCTGTGACCCCAACCTGGGTGTGTCTCTGGCTGTGGGACTCAGATGCCACTCTGGACTCTCTCTCCTCGTGCCATTTGAGGTTGAGATCTACATGTTGGCTTTGCTTCCCAGGCAGCTGGGAGGTTGTGTGGGGTCACAGGGCTGCTCTCGGGGTGCCTCGTTTCCCTTTCTGAGCGTCCTTGTTTCCCTCCAGGGTAGAAGTGAGCCATTCTCATTCCCCTTGGGGATTCCTCAAGTGTTTCCAAATGATCAGATGGGTTTTTACCTTGGATGGATGCTGTGTTTGGGGGATAACTTCCATGAGGAAAAGTCACTTTATATAACCCTGGCCTCATGGAAGATTTTGCTATTATTGGGTTTTTGAAAACTATTTACCTGTGGGTCAATGTTTTGAGTTATATTGTGCGCGCGTGCACACACACACACACACAGTTTTCTCTATTCCTCTTTATTTTCAACCTACTAGTCATTCACTTAATTGGCAAAGACACGCTGAGCCCCTGCCATGTGCCAGGCTCTGTGTCTGTGATGACAAGATGGACAGCTAATCACACGTCTTGGGAATCTGGCAGAAGCATTTTGGAAGCGCTTTTTCTGAGATAATGAATCTGAAAGAACAATAAACTAGTTACCATGCAGCAATATATTTTAGGGCCTCAAAAGAGAAATGGGAAATGTATAATATCCATGTTCTATTCCCCACACAAGCTTTCTCAGTTATGTGATTGTGAATCAATATTAGGATGTAGTCGATGGTCTCTGGCTCAGGGACCTGAGGACCATACCGGACAATTTTAACTACGCCACTCCCTTCAGATAAATGCCAAGGCATTTTAAGTACTTTTCAAATCCAGAAAATCCTATAGCTTTCATGTTAATTATCAATGATACAGTCGGAGATGATTTCTAACTTTTTTTTTGGATGATTTCTAAGTTTTAACTTGACTCTGTGCTTTAGCACTTCCCTCAGTAAATGAGGGAGGTAAAAATTATGTTTTTCTCCATAAACACAATAACCGTCAATTTATAGCCCCAGACTCTGCCTGTGCCTATTAATTCCTGTACCATTCTATAACCCAGATCGCCTACCCTCCCAGGGACTGTGTTTCCACCTCTCTTGGGACTCTAGGCACTTCAGTTTTTCTCAAAGAATAGTGACTCATAAGACCAAATGCGGTTAAGATTATTATACAGCAGGTACCAAAAAAATGTATATACATTCTAGGAAAGGAAAAAGCTGTATTAAATTTGTGACACTCAATATATGCCAATAACAAAAGATGAATACAAGTCACATTTGAGAATCTCCTGTAAATGGAGAAGTCAAACGTGACTTGAGTATTACAAATTTAGTGCAAGTTTTTTCCTTTCTTAAAATGTGTATACGTGTTTTTGGCAGCCTCCATATATCTAATGCTTGCTACACATGAAACATTCTGCATGGAAGCTTGTTTTCAATATTCATAATTGAATTACTTTTTTTTTTTTTGAGACAGAGTCCCACTATGTCACCCTCAGTAGAGTGCCATGGTGCCACAGCTCACAGCAACCTCAAACTCTTGGGCCTAGGTGATTCTCTTTCCTCAGCCTCCCCAGTAGCTGGGACCACCACAATGCTTGGCTATTTTTTTGGTTGCAGTTGTCATTGTTGCTTAGCTGGCCTGGGCCAGGTTCGAGCCTGCCACCCTTGGTGTATGTGGCTGGTGCCGTAACCACTGTGCTATAGGCGCCAAGCCCACATTGCATTATTACTTAAACACTTATTTGAATGAGAGAGAAACATTTAGCCCTATAAAACAAATGAGGTTGATAGAAAGTGATGGAAGGTTTTGAAGAGACAAAGTGGAGGGCCAACTCCAAATATTCTCAAAAGGGATCGTAAAGGGAATGCTTTAAGAAATCTGCACATATACATAAAAAAAATGGACTGAAGGGAAACTAGTTAAGGTATAAGTGTAAAATTATTGTATCAAACAGTGCTGATAAGCCCACATATCACTAATGTATGCCTACTGTCAATCATTACGCTAAGTAAACATCGACTTTCCTAGAAATTGCCTGTGGAAGGGGTTCTGTGGAGGCTTTGTGTTTCTCTTCCTATGCTGGAAAGAGGTGGATGTGTGTTGGATAAAAATTAACTTGCTGGCCAGCGCCTGTGGCTCAAAGGAATAGGGCGCCGGCCACTATACCAGAGATGGCGAGTTCAAACCCGGCCCTGGCCAAAAAAAAAAAAAAAACCTGCAAAAAAACCACCAAAAACATATATATATATATTTAACTTGCTTACAATGAGAAATATAGATATTTGAAATTTGAAATCATGCATCCTCTGGCTAATACTTTTATGTTAATTGATAACTCAGTTTTTAGCAGAATGTATGTTTTTGACTCAGAATGTTCTTGACAAGAACTACTGGGATTAAGTTCTAGAATCCTTCTCAATGGGATCTTGAACGCCAGCTGAAATTTTTAGTAGGTTAGGTGTGGCTTTGCTAGAGGCAGGAAAACATTCAAAGGAATCTTCTTTTTAAATATTTTTCTACTAGTTTGAACACCAATACCCAAGTCCTTGATGTTTAAAGAGAAATTATTTATTAAAGCTTTAGAGCTAGAGCTTTTTTTTTTTTTTTTTGTAGAGACAGAGTCTCACTCTATTGCCCTCCGTAGAGTGCTGTGGAGTCATAGCTCACAGCAACCTCCACCTCTTAGGCTTGAGCGATTCTCTTGCCTCAGCCTCCCAGGTAGCTGGGACTACAGGTGCCCGCCACAGCGCCTGGCTAAGTTTTGATGCAGTTCGGCCGGGGCCGGGTTTGAACCCTCCACCCTCGGTATATGGGGCCGGCGCCCTACTTGCTGAGCCACAGGTGCCGCCCAGAGCTAGAGCTTTTATTCATCTGAGTTCCACTAATTAAAACTCTGTAAAATTCTTTTTTGAGTGGAATGGATTTTACTGTTGCATTGTTTATAAAGAAAAGTTTTGCTAAGCAAATTAGAATTAAAAAGTTTTCAGTGCTATTCACAATAGCAAAGATCTAGAATCAACCTTTGTGTCCATGAACAAATGAATGGATAAAGAGAATATATGGTATATATATACAACAGAATACCATTCAGCTACAAA
Source organism: Perodicticus potto (assembly GCA_963574655.1). Taxonomy (NCBI): domain Eukaryota; kingdom Metazoa; phylum Chordata; class Mammalia; order Primates; family Lorisidae; genus Perodicticus; species Perodicticus potto. The sequence continues at coordinate 9,649 of CAUYRH010078978.1, forward strand.
AAAGAATGAAATCATGTCTTTTGCAGCAACTTTGGAATTGGAGCCAAGTATCTTAAATGACACAACTTAGAAATAGAAAGTCCAACACCACACATTCTCACAAGTGGAATCTAAATGTGTAGACATGGACAAAGAGCATGGAATACTAGGAGACGGACATGTGGAATGGTGGGAGGGGAGGGAAGAGACACTACTTAAGGTGTATAAATTGTATTATTTGAGTAATAGTTACACTAAAAACTCAGGCTTCACCACCATGCAATATACCCGTGTAACAAAATTGCACTTGTACCCCTTAAAATTGTACAAATAACCCACAGCCAATATCATACTGAATGAAGTAAAACTGAGAGCTTTCCCACTTAGAACTGGAACCAAATAAGAATGCCCTCTATCACCACTACTATTCAACATAGTGCTGGACGGTCCAGCCAATGCAATTAGGAAAAAGATGGACATTAAGGGCATTCAAATGGGGGCAGAGGACGTCAAAGTCTCACTCTTTGCTGATAATATGATCTTATACTTAGAAAATCCCAGAGACTCAATCACAGACTTCTGGAAGTGGTCAAGAAATAGAGTAACGTTGCAGGGTATAAAATCAACATTCACAAATCAGTAGCCTTTGTATATGCCAGTAACAATGAAGTAGAGAAGCAAATCAAGGACACAATATCCTTCACGGTAGCCTCAAAGAAAACGAAATACCTGGAAATACATCTTACCAAGGAAGTGAAAGAACTCTACAGAGAGAACTATGAAACCCTGCAAAAAGAAATAGCAGAAGACACTAACAAATGGAAGAGCACACCATGCTCTTGGCTGGGAAGAATCAACATTGTTAAAATGTCTATACCACCCAAAGAAATCTACAGATTTAACACAATTCCCATTAAAATACCAACAGCATACTTTGAAGAACTAAAAAAAAAATAGTTCTTTGTTTTGTTTGGAAACAGAAAAGAACCCTGCATAGTCAAGGCAATCCTTAGAAATAAAAACAAATCTGGAATCATCACTCTACCACACTTCAGGTTATATTACAAGTTCATAGTGATCAAAACAGCATGGCAGGCAGGGATAAGACCTGAAATCAGGACCCATACAGGCTCCCCAGCTTGTTCACATGTGCAGTCACAATTGACAATAACTTGCCTATAAACACAAAGTATTTTTACATGTTTTTATGTACAATGAATCTTTTAAGAGCATGACACCCTGTACTTTAATCTGTTTAGAACAATTCCAAGATTTCTTCACCACTGTGGAAAATCTACTTTCTAAAATCAATACCAGTCAATAGCATATGAAATATCCAGCCAGTCTTTCTGTATTGGTAGCTTCAGAATTGACAGTGATTTCCTCTGTAGGTAAGTTTTTAATACCTCCAGCAGGTCTTCCTTTATGTAATCACACTCAAACATTTAGATGTTAATATACATGTTTTTATTTTTATTTACAATATAATTAATAATAATGTTGATTTTAAAAAAAATATGGGTAGGAAGGATAGTATCTGTCAATACCATTTTATGATATTAGTGAAGGAATTAGTTCTGATAAAGTTGAAAACTACTGAATCAGAGAATGAAGGGCAGGAGGGCACCCCCACAGGGAGTGGACCCTAGGGAGTGAGAGGACTCTAGGTTAAAGAGAACCCAACAGAATGCTCCTCCCTGGCTTTGTAAGTCTCAGTTAAAATGATAACTTTTTACAAATATTTTTTGATAAATGCTATGTATACACATTTGTGGGGTACATGTGAGATTTTGTTACGTGCATAGACTACGTAACGGTCAAGTCAGTGTGTTTAGGGCACACATCCCTGGAGTATTCATCGTTTCTATGGGTTGGGTACATTTTGACAGCTACGGTACATTGTTAACTATAGTCACCCTACTCTGCTGCTCAACACGCTAACAACTGTAAATAACACAAACTTAAATGTAAAAAGGAGAAAGCTCACCATCTCACTACTTATTCAAATAAACTGTTTCTGTGTTTCTGTCTTTCTTATTCATGTACACAAAATAATAATACTATGATCATAATGTAGATAAGATTTTGTATTTTTTCTATAAATATTGTGGTAAACTCCTTTTTAATGACAATATCACATTTTTTAAAATTTTTATTTATTTACTTATTTATTTAATTAATTTATTTATGAGACAGAGTCTCACTTTGTCATCCTCAGTACCATGGCATCACAGCTCACAGCAACCTCCAACTCTTGGGCGAAAGCAATTCTCTTGCCTCAGCCTCCCAAGCAGCTGGGACTACAGGCACCCGCCACAACGCCTAGCTACTTTTTGGTTGCAGTTGTCATTGTTATTTGGCAGGCCCTGGCTGGATTTGAACCCGCCAGCTCTGGTGTATGTGGCTGGTAACCTTAGCTGCTGAGCTACAGGCGCCCAGCCTACATCATATTCTTGCAACACTTTCTGTAATTGCAAATGAAAACCATCTCTAATTTTTGCGTCATGAATAACATTACAATACATATTTGTATGATTATACATTTTTTCTTTTTAGTGGAGAGATTATTCCTTTAGGAAGAAATTACCAGGAGTGAGATAACATAGTCAATGACTATGAATATTTTTATGGCTCTAAAATGTGTTGCCAAATTGCTTGCTGAAAGAGCTATACCAAACTAAGTCAGCTTTTATTTATGTATGTATGTATGTATTTATTTATTCTGGAGACAGAGTCTCACTTTGTTGCCCTCAGTAGAGTGCTGTGGTGTCATAGCTCACAGCAACTTCAAACTCTTGGGTTCAAGTGATTCTCTTGCCTCAGCCTCCCAAGTAGCTGGGACTACAGGCACCCACCACAATGCCTGGCTATTTTTTTTAGAGACAGGGTCTCGCTCTGGCTCAGGCTGGTCTCGAACCTGTGAGCTCAGGCAATCCACCCACTGCAGACTTTCAAGTGCTATCAGCTTTTAAACGTCAGATTTATTTTGATTTAAGACCAACATTATGGCATATTAAACTAACCACTTATCAATGGATGAGAAACAAAATATATCATTTTTTAATGCACAGAGTAAGAATATAATCCAGGAATTGTGCCAAAGTCTGTCATGGTATAAGTGGGCCAGGCAATCCCAAACCTCAGTTTTATTCATTTTGGTCATAATTTTAAAGTAGATCCCCACTTCTGAAAGTTACATGTTGGACGCACCGTGGCCCAAACCCCAAATGACAATTGCAATTTGTCCTTTTGCCACAGAGTACCTGGGAGGGCTGAGGCTTAATCGCCCCCATTTGAGGGGATTAAGAATGAAGATTACAACTGTTCTCGCACTCCTTGGAAACAGTATAATTTTCTTCTTAATAAAGAAAGCAATCATATTCTATTATGCAATTTAAAAGATACTGTACATAAGAGGTTTCATCTGCTCAATGCCAGAGTTGCATTATTTTGTTATTCTTGGTAGAGGATAAGGTTCATGAAAGGGCAAAGATGAATAAATGAAGACACTCAAGGAGCCGCAGGGGACCTAAGAGCAAAAGGATCCCTTCCGTGACGTGGGTTTAAATCAGGAGCTATCACAGGATCCAAGATCCAGTGTTTTTAAAGTTATCCCAGGACATCTTTTCATCTCGGTAAAAGCGTCCCTTCATTCTCCAATATACTTAAAGTCTTTGGGTAGAATTTGGTATAACCCCATTTATTGGTTATTACACAGACGATATGCTCACATTCATTCTTGGGGTTGTTATGTTACATTTATTTTTGATTTCCTTGTCTTGAGTACTGATTTAAACATCCTTGATGATCAGGACCTCTATTTAATTGAATGGTTGCCTTTTTTCATATTATCCCCAGGCACATCTTTATAGCTCACTAAAGAAGACCATTTCATTTCTCAAGTAGAGTAAACTCTGGCATTCACTGGCAGCCAGAGGCACCTTACAAGTGGGACTTTTTTCTTAGTGGAGACATCCAAGAAGTTGGTGAAAAATAGCTGGGAACATCCACATTGTCCTGTTGGTCTCAGGAGCAGGCCTGAGGGATGGGTGCTCTCTCAGCATTGTTAGTGAAACACTGTTCAAGAGCCCTAGAGAGGGTAGCGTAGGCTCATTCTCTAGAGACAGCTGCGAGACTTTGGGCAAGATCTTGAACTCTTCTAAACTCAGATTTACTTTCCAAAAATGAGGTTAATGCCTATGTTTATCAAGGCCAGAAAGAAACTTTTCTTCCTCGATCTCCTTGCTGGTGGTGGGTCCTGAATGATGGTAAATAAAGGCGGCTGATGTCTGAAAGAACCAGATATGCTTTTCATCTTGTCATTTTAAATTTCACCTCTGGTATTATGGAACGACTATTATACTTTGGGCTCCCTCACTAAGCAAACTCTAGATGTGATAAAATATATGACAAGTTGAAAAGACAGAAGGCTCACATATGTATGTAAAAAGTTTAATTTTCTATAAAGGATCAGTAAAAACTTCAGAAATCAAATTAGTAGAAATAATTTGTAAGAGCATTCAAAAAATGTAAAAAATAAATTTGACAAAAGATGTGTAAAGCTGTATGCTAAACAGTCAAAAACATCTATGAGAGAAATTAAAGAAGAGCTATATAAACAGAGAAATATATTATGTTCAATGATCAGAGATCTCAATATTGTTAAGATGTCAGGTCTTCCCCAAATTGGACTACAATTTCAAAGACATCCCAATCAAGATCCCAAAAGAAATCTTTGGTAGAAATTGCCAAGCTAATGCTAAAATGTGTGTGTGTGTGTGTGTGTGTGTGTGTGTGAGAGAGAGAGAGAGAGAGAGAGAGAGAGAGAGCATAATACATGAATCAAAGAACCAAGAATAACCAAAAATAGTCTTGAAAAAGATAACGTATATGAAAGATGCTCCCTTAATACACATTAAAGATTAACTATAAAGTAACAGTAACCAAGATAATGTGATATTGGCAAAAGGTAAAAAACAAAACAAAAATCAAAAATAAAGTCAACAAATAGACCCAAACATAGAGGATGACATGATTTTTCAGCAAACATCAATGCAATCGAAAGGAAAGAAAACCTACTTCATAAATGACCTTAGAATAATTGATTATCTATCTGGGGGAAAAAATAAATTTATACTCACAAACCCAAACAAAAATGCTAAAAGTCTAAAAGTGCCTCCAAAAAATAATACGGTATCTTTGAGATCTTATGGTAGATAATGATTTATTAGAGAGAAAATAAAAAAATACTAACCACAGAGGAAAAAAATTGGTGATTTGGACTTTATCCAAATTCAAATCTTCTGTTTACCAAGAGACACTATTAAGAAAAGGCATACACAAGCCAAAGACCAGGAGAAAATATTCCTAATATATTGATTTGATAAAGAATTTGAATCTAAACTTGCACGTAAGGAAATTTTATGAGCAATAAAAAGTCAAAGAATGCAAAAGTTAATACAAACAAAAGTCAAAAAATGGGTAAAAGATTGGAATAGATATATTATAAAAGAGGATACATGAACAATCAACTAACGCATGAAAAGATGTTCGACAACATTAGCCATCAGGGAGAGGCGTATTAAGGCCGATGCGATGGCTCACGCCTGTGAGGCCAACACGGGTGATTACCTGAGCTCACAGGTTGGAGACCAGCCTGAGCTAGAGTGAGACCCTGTCTCTAAAAATAGCCAGGCATTGTGGCGGGCGCCTGTAGTCCTAGCTAATCAGGAGGCTGAGGCAAGAGAATCTCTTGAACCCAGGAGTCTAAGGTTGCTGTGAGCTATGACACCATGACACTCTACCCAGGGTGACAAAGTGAGACTCTATCTAAAAAAAAACAAAAAAAAAGGCAAATTAAAATTGCACATGTACAAAACTGGTTAAAATTAGAAAGACTGACAATACCAAATGTGAGTGAAGATGTGGAACAACTGGAACTCATGTACATGGTTAGTGAGAGCATAAAATGAAGCTGCCACTTTGGCAAAATCTTTGGCAGTCTCATGAAGGTAAACATAGACCTACCCTATGAACTAGCAATTACGTATTAACCGAAGAGAAATGAAAACATTCAGCGAGACAAACCTGGAAATAGTCCAAAAGTTCATCAAAAAATGAATAGATAAACACATTGTGTTATAGTCCCTAAAAAACTTCTTCCCAGCAATGAAAAAGAATGAAGTATTAATATGTACGACCTAGGGGTGGGGGTGGGGGGAAATAATGTACTGAAGAACAATAAAATACATGTATTTAAAACATTACAAAAAAAAAAGAAAATTTTGAAAATATTTTAGCATGTAATAAAATTAAAATTATTAATGATAAAAAAAAATATGTACGACCTAGATGAATCTCAAAAATATCTATGCTAAACAAAAAAAGCCAGACACAAGATTGAACGTACTGCTTGACTGCATTTATATGAAGTTCAAGAACAAAGCCAATCTAGGATGAGAAATAGGAACAATGGTTGCCCACGAGTGGGATTCACTGGAAGAGAAATGTTGAAGACAAAGGAAATGTTCCGCATTTTGGTTGAAGTGTGGGTTAAGTGTACCTATACACTATCGAAACTCACCAGAGGGTACACTTAAGATCTGTTAGCTTTATGTAAATTTGACTTCAATAAAAATGAAAAATTAAGTTACGTCAATTAGAAGTCAGTTTGGGAAACCAAATGAAAGCAACATAGTTTATTTTGTTTCTCTGGTATTTGACATTTTAAAAATACATATATCACGCAAATATTTTCTCTCCACCGATTTTAAACATCTTTCCAATTTGGAGTGGCAAACCATGATTATCTTCACCTAAACAATTTTTGGTTTTGAAGGTAGAAAAAGGGAAAGAGGATACTGATTTTCAGTTTTTTTTTTGTTTTTATTTTTTGTAGAAACAGAGTCTAACTTTATCGCCCTCTGTAGAGTGCCGTGGCGTCACCCAGCCCACAGCAACCTCCAACTCCTGGGCTTAAGCGATTCTCTTGCCTCAGTCTCCTGAGTAGCTGGGACCACAGGTGCCTGCCACAACGCCCGGCTATTTTTCTGTTTTGCAGTTCAACCGAGGGTGGGTTTGAACCCGCCACCTTCAGTATATGGGGCCGGCACCCTACTCAGTGAGCCATAGGTGCTGCCCTGAGTCTCAGTTTTATAGATACAATAAGAGCACACAAAGACCTGTGCATGATGGTTTTTATTTTCATTAATTCTAGGAAGTAGTGTTTAATTACACGCAGTTTACAACACCTCCAGTTCTCTCTTCAAGGCTTCCAGTGGTTTACCTTTAGTACTGTACTTCCTATAGATTGAGGAGAGTTGAAGGTTAAGGGAAAGATTGTATCAGGAATGATAGAAAAGCCAGAGTTCTTTCCCTAAACCTTGACATATTTAGAAATTAAAATGCCCCGGAGAATGATAAAGAGGCATGCTAAGATGATGTAAGTAAATGCAATGTAGTTTAAAATGAGAGGTTTAATTTTCAGATTTAAGTTTTAGTGCTCCTTCATAGAATTATAAATTATATATTATTGATGGTTATATACTTCCCGTTTATACACCCAGTTCTTGGAAGCTTGTTTCTTCCTCTTGGTCTGAGCAACCTTTATAGGTAACTGGGGTGGACTTAGCCAAATAATAAACCACGGTCAGGATTCTTCTTTTACTTTTTACCAAGTACCTTAAAAAATCTGCTATCATTAGGTAGAAACATGGCATTATTTAATCTGTGGGATTTTAATGGAACAAAGACCCCCCTCCTTCTAAATGTATAGACTACATTTTTTAAGCTTATAGAGAAATCGAGTAGAAAGTACAAAGAATCCCCAAATAACCAACCCTCCACCTACCCCACCCTAGTTTCTCCTATTATTCACAACTTGCTTTAGTGTAGCATACTTGTTACAGTTGATGAGCCAATATTGACACACTATTATTCAATAAAGTCCGTAGTTTACATTACAGTTCACCATTGTATGCTCTATGGGTTTGGGTTTTGATACATTCCAAGTATCCACCCTCAATTGTATCATTCAGAGTCTTTCACTCCCTTAAAAATCTTCTGAGTTCCTCCCATTCACCTCTGCCTTTCTCCTCCTTAACCCTGACAACCACTGGCCTTTGAACTGTCTCCTTAGTCCTGCCTTTTCCAGAAAGTGATATTGTTTGATTTGGGTAGTTACATACACTTTTCAAACTGGCTTCTTTCACTGAGAAGTATGCATTTATTGTTTCTCAGTATTTTTTGTGGCTTAATGACATTTCTTTATATTGCTGAATAATATTCCATTGTCTGGATATACCACAATTTGTTTTTCCATTCATCTAAGGTAATGATTTTCAACTGGTGTGCCATGAGAGGATCTTAGGCGTGCCACGAACATTTTTAAAGATCATTACTTAAATCAGTTTCAAAAGAAGTTCAAAGCACAGTATCTTCTTTTTTTTTTTTTTTTTTGCAGTTCGGCTGAGGCTGGGTTTGAACTAGCCACCTTCAGTTTACGGGCTGGCGCCCTACTCAATGAGCCACAGGCACTGCCCAGCGTCTTCTTTTTGTTTTAACTTTTTTTTCAAGTGAACAGTTTATTAAGAATTAAACAAAGGTATAATGTGATACAGTAGAAGCAAGACACTCAAGATAGGTATAATCAGCATATCATAGTACTACTCACACAAAAACTTAAATTTCACCTCAAAAAAAAAATCACAAGACAAAAGAGGAAGCAATTTCACTGTTATAAAATAAGATATTTCATGCAAAGTATTAACTCTGCCCCTCCAAAGCCTAACCTCCCAACAAACAAAAAACTATCTGGGAATACTGCTATGCTAACATATTAACCACAGTATAATCATTCATAGGAAAACAGTAATTAAGCAATGAATTAAATTAAATAACAAAGTTCAAACTATCATAAACTCA
>CAUYRH010078979.1:0-10793 GCA_963574655.1 Perodicticus potto
TGGGAGGCAGAGGCAAGAGACTCGCTTGAGCCCAGGAATTGGAGGTTGCTGTGAGCTGTGATGTCACAGCACTCTATCCAGGGTGACAGCTTGAGGCTCTGTCTCAAAAAAAAAAAAAAATTCCAGGGAGCTCAAAAATTAATGTGAAATAAAATCTACCCATGTACACTGAAACCCATTCAAACAATTGTTTTGTTTTTGTTTAATTCAGCTTACTGAAAGATGATTTTACCAATTGGCATATATCTTCTTCCCTATCAAAACCAAATCTCCAAATTAGGTAACATTCTATTTTCTCAATTCCTTTTAGATATCTAACTTTAATACTCACCATCACAATGGCCATTATCACTATCATCACTGCTAATGTCATCATTATGCTATGCCAGGAATTGTGTGAGGCACTTTTTTGTTCATTCTCTAGCACTTTTACACTAGTCGTGGATGTATTAAGAATAGGTTAAATTAGTGAGATCTCATCCCATTTTCTTTTTTCACATAAGAAAGACCGTGCTATGACTACTTTCAAAGAAGTCATTATGAGAGTAAGAGGAAATTCCTTACAGTTAATCATCATAGAAATTATACAACGCCTCAGTTTAAATCCGTTGAGTGTGTTTGGACTCCATTGTATAAAGTAAGAGCATTTTTGTCTGGGTCTAAGAAATCTTTTTATGAAAAAAAAATGACTTACTTGTATAGAATTTTGACTTCAAATTCAAGTAAATCAAATTCTTTAAGTATGCCTCACGATATACCTTTCTGCCATTCTCTCTGTATCATTTTCCTCTAAGTTGAAGTTTGTTCTTTTTGTTGTTTTTTTTGTTTTGTGTTGCTTTTTTTCAGACAGAGTCTTACTCTGTCACCCTGAGTAGAGTGCCCTGGCATCATGACTCACAGCTCAAGTGATCTTCTTGCCTCAGCCTCCCTAGTAGCTAGGACTAAGGTGCCCGCCACCACACCCAGCTATTTTTTTCCCCCTAGTTTTATGAGAGATGGGTCTCATTCTTGCTTATGCTACTTTTGAACTTTTAAACTCATGCGATCCACCTGCCTCAGCCTCTCAGAGTATTAAGATTACAGGTGTGATTCACTGCACCCAGCCCTCTAATTTGAGTTATGAGAGGTGCTGTGAATATGTGGAGAAATTAGTTTTAGACACAAAGCAGTGATTTTGATATAAGAGCACTCCCCAAACTATTGCATGTTTGTGCCCTAGACCAAAAAATTCATCTAAAAATCCAGCCATAGTTTTTATTCACCAGCAAACTAAAACGTAGTTTTTGTTTATGGTTATCAGAGTGGGAGAGCATGTTTCTTATTGTTCGTAAAGGGGGCTTAGAGAGGGTGGTCATTTTTTCATAGGACATGCTGCTGACCCTGTGCAGGGGACAGGCACAAACAAAATGGGGAAAAGTTGCAGTGCTTCCTTGGGCAAATGGATGCAAGTGCATAATCATCAAATTATACAGATGCAGAAGGGTTCTGAATTTTTCTAAAGACATTCAGATCTGTGCCTGCAAATAAGAACACATAAGTAGACCAACAGCCACTTGCTCTTACATCTACAGCCCTTTGAGTGGCATAAAAATTAACTGAAATTGAGCTGCCAAAAGCTGACTTATTCTAAACTTAATTTAATTTCTCCAGGCTTTAAACAGGGTAGGAGAAAAAGATCCGGCTTGAAATGTAATTTTCAAATGTTTTATTCACATTGTAATAGCCTCTGACAGCAGAAGATGCTGAGTTTTATGATAGATCTTGGAGAATCTAGAATTTGGTTATTGTAACTATGATCCATATCACTGACTGGCTATTTTACAACTGTAGTCTCAATCTCAGCTATGAGCCCAGGAGACAAGGAAAACACAATGATGCAATTGCCAGGGATGCATAATTAAGGAAGGCATCCTGCTAATTCTTTTCTCAGAGACAGTAAGGGGATATGCTTGGGGTCAAGAGTGCATGAGGACCTCCAGAGGGAGGCACCTCCAACAAAAAGGAGCGGGGAGAAGCCTGTGTTCCTTCATGGCACGCACAGCATGGGGATGAAATTTTAAAGGGCAAAACTGCAGGCTGATGAGAGTGGAGGAGAGACTGGCAGAGAAGGGGTTTTTGACACGGAAAGTGACCCATGAAGACTATTTTCCTGGGTATTTCCTTTGAAAAGCATAGTCTACGAGATGTCCTTTGAACAAGGTTCTCTCTAGTCACATTTGCTTGGGAAACGTTTTGCACAATGTATCCTTCCCTCCCTTGTTGACTCAAATTATCTTTAGAATATGTAAGACCATGAGAAGTTACGGATTAAAGAAATCTGTTTAACTCTTCATTTTCCTGACATCACTGGATATATTTCAGGACACTGCACTGTGGAACGTTACTTGAGCAATGGACCATCTCTGGGACGGTCTTCAGCTAAGGGTTTTAGTGTCCACCCTATCCATGAACCCTACTGTGGGAGACTTTGTGAATAAGTGGGGTTGTCTTACGAAAACCTTACACCTCTATGAAAATAAATTATAGATACATACATCGATGTGAATATAGCTTACAAGCAAAATTAAAGTACATGTAAGTGCAAAACTAGCAACTGTACTATTAAAAGACATAAATAAAGGATAAATATTAAGACGTGTACTGATTACCACAAAAGTCAGAGTAATGATGATCTATGGACAAGAAAAGAAAGGGAAGTGTGATATTCTATAGACACATATTGCAGAGGACAGAGGATCTTCTAAATTACCGGCCTGAATGGCGTTTATGTGAGTATTTATAGTTGTTCTTTATACTGTGCATATATATTCATACACAACTTTAATTCATAAACATACACACAGGTGCATGCACACACACACCACACAGCTGCCATAGGCATCCCTAAGTTGTAAAGGGTGAATTTAAGAGTATAGAGTAAACTTCCTTAGAAATTCCTAGATTTTTTATGGTATGTATGAAGAATAAAAATAGTTGAATTTACTGAACTATAAAACCCTGCAATTAAGTCTAAATTTGAACAACTGCAGAGACAGAATGCGCTGGTAGTTATATCAAGTGATAGAGTGGCAAGGGAGAATTTAAAAAAATATACAAATCAGTATGTGACAAGGAAGACCAGGCAATTAAATTTGGCCTGCATAATAATAGAAATATACTTCAACTAGAATTAAGGCAAAGATGTGAGCTTTGTACTAATTTTATGCTGAAAAAAATAGTTTGATTTAATATTGAAAACTTTCCAGTTTGTAAATACCAATCAGTATGTAAATATCCTTTCCCATAGCATATAAGTTGAGATAGTCATAACTTTTCTGGAGCAAATGATAGAAATCCAATTCAAATTTATGCAAAACGGATGAATTTGGGACTTCTGTAATTAATATGTGGAAAGAAATTGTACTGGCCTTGGGAGTTCTCCAGTGGAAATCAACCATGATCAACCTGACTTCCTTCTGCTACCCAGACCTTGTAACAAGTCAAAGTGATCTTTGAAACATGTAAGTCAGATTATGTCGTTCTTCTCTCAAAACCCTGAGTCTTTTTCCATCTGTCTCCAAGTGAAGTCACAGCTTCTGCTAGGTGTACACAGCCCTGTAAGACATGGAACCTCACTCTTTCTCTGATCGCGTGACTCTTCCCTGCAGGTCCCTCTCACCTAGTCCAGGTGGCCTTCTTACTGTTAGTGGAATATTATGGGCAAAAATGTGCTGTTTCCTCTTTCCAGAAAGTTTTCTCGCCCCACTTATGGCAGACTCTCTCACTTCATTCGGGCTTTTGTTTACAAGTCATCTCATTGAAGTCTTCTTTGGCTTGTCTTATGTACAATTATAAACCCACCCATTCTGCACTTTGTTTCTAGATTTACTTCCCTTATCAAAATATGCTATAGCTTATTTATCATTATTCTATGAATCTTCAGAAAATGTAAGCTCCATAAGGGCAGGGAATTTTACCTATTTCCTTTTTTCTTTTAAATTTTTGTTCTATATTCTATGTTCTGAGAATATTCTTGACTCTGTAAGTATTTGGTAAAGAATATATATTGGATTTGGATTCAAAAACACTTCTGAAGATAATGTCTGGGTAAATCAAATTTTTTTTGGTCATAGACTTTTAAGGAGTGTAAATAATACTAATATAAATCCAAAATTGAAAATATTTTGGTAGAATTATAATAAACATCCTTTGTATTGAATCCTTAAAGATATATATATATATAAAATCATCCCTTAAATTTTAGAGATATTTGATTATAATTTATGATTGAACTTAAGGTGTCATTAAGATTCTGAACATGCTGAAAAAATTGAAATGTAGAATAAAAATTTTAGCTATGCGTCAATGTATGTATAATATATTTTAAAACAAATTTTAAATTTGCTAGTAAAAAAACTTATTTTTTCTAAAACTCTAGATGTTTTGGCATTTACAAGGTATAATATGATGTTCTTGGTAATCTTGATCATCTCCTCATCCATTATCTACCAGCAGTATCAAGGAATGATGCTTGGACTTGATCTAACTGAGACATTTTACTTTATTTGTTAGATGAGGTTTAGTCTTTTATGAAGAATCCTATCAGGATCAATCTCTAGGGTCCTTACATTCTACTCTGTGTTCAGCCTTATAAAGCTGGGTATTAGAAATAAGCCTGATCTTTTTTCTTTTAATGTATTGCTTAGTAGATGTATAACCTGTCAGTATATCAAGATTACTTTTAAACTATTTTGATTTGCTGTGATTATTATAACTATAATTCATCTCGCAATGCTTGTGTCTCTAAAGAATCTTTCTGTTTCACTTTAGATAGCTTACCAAGAGCTAGCTTGAAAGACTGAGCTAACTGGACATGAGAATTAAATGATTCCCACTACCTAATACCAGAGGTAGCCTTCCTACAAGGGCATTTGTTAGATCATGTAGCTCTCACTGCAGTTGAGTGACCTAGATGAAATGTATCTCCTCTCCTTATTAAAAACATAGATCCTTCAGGGGAAAAATCCCTTTCATGGAGTCCTCTAAACTGTGTTTATTCCACTGATGCTTTTCCTAACAGTGTCTCCTCCCAACTACCCAGCAGCCTCCTCTTAGCTACTCACTTTGCGGCTTCTCTCTCTCTCTCTCTGTCTCTCCTGTATAATAGTCACACATATTCCAATCACGAATGTGCATATGTTTATGTATATCTAGAAGGTTATACACTTCCAGACAGTCCACTTTCACATTCTCAGTTTTATCCTTTAAGCTCTACTTTCTGCATGATTGATCCACTGTAACTACTAAACATTTCTAAAGCTTGTGAATTTTACTAATGACTTAGTAGGGACGCACTGAAGTCGTGTATATACAACAACTAGTGAGACTCCAACTGCATAAAAACTTCAAAGGTAATATTAATGAAATAAAGACAGTGATTTTCCTAGTTTTTCTCAATATTTCCTTTGTTATACCTATGCTAATTTGTTTTTCTTTGCAATGCAATGTCTCTAGGGGAAACAATAAGCAAACATTGTGAAGACTAGTATTCAGACAATGAGAGGTCATAGCATGATGCCCAACTACATTCCACCTGCAAAGGTGTACTTTGGGCTAGTAACTGATCTCTAGGAGTCAGGGGAAAAATAATCAGGGATGGACTAGTAAAAACTTGAGTTCTAGAAAGGCCAAATTCAGAAGATCCTTCAGAGTGCTAAGTGGTTTATATGCATTATCTCATTTAATCAGCACAAAACCCTTGCAAAATAGTTATTTTTTTCAGTATTTTAAAAATATTGCTTTCAATTGGATTTCAATCATCTTACTTTGAAGTTTGTTTTTAATTTTATTTTTTTTCTTTTCTTTCTTTACTTATTTTTATTGTGCCTTTGTGCCTCTCAGTAGAGTGCTGTGGTGTCACAGCTCATAGCAACCTCCAACTCTTGGCCTTAAGCAATTCTCTTATTTCAGTCTCCCAAGTAACTGGGCCTACAGGTACTTGCCACAGTGCCTGGCCTTTTTTTTTTTTGGTAGAGACAGGAGACAGGGTCTCCCTCTGGCTCAGATTGGTCTTGAACCTCTGAGCTCAGAGCAATCCACCCGCCTCGGCCTCCCAGAGTGTTGGGATTACAGGCATTCTGTATTATTAATGTGGAAATAGAAGTTTAGATAATGAAGTTATTGTCCAAGGTCACTTAGAATGCAAAACTAGATTAAAACGAGGCTAAAACAAGTATACTATCTCTTGTGCTAACTGAACCCCCACATTCTAATGAGTGTCTCTATTATCTTCTTCTTTTGACTTTAAGTAATCTTATATAGTATTTTTAGTCTTAAAGGTGAGTAGGAGGAATAGTTTTAGAATTCCTTTCTTTGTAACTGTTTTTTTTATCCTCTCTCTTTATCCACTCTTTTAAAATTCAAGCTTTTTCATTAGACCCATTGCACAAAACATGATTATTTATTTTAACTCTGCCTCTGCGAATTGTGGCAGCAGTATTATCCTAGGTTATTTTTGAGATCATGGTGTTGGACAACAATCACATTCCCTTTATTTGAACTAGTTATAAACACAAAGATGTTCTTTTCCATTCTGTAACTTAAATCATGCAAGTTATGACTTTTCATTTTTATCTACTTCACTGTGTTGGGAGGAAAGAACACATGCTTATTATTTCAGTTGACTATAATGATTCTGGCAATGATTAAAGGCTAAATGGCCAATATAAATTTGCAATGGAAAAATTTATGAAATATATAGAAATATGATTACAAAATGGCAATTTTGGGTGGTATTCATTTTAGAATATGGGACTATTTGAAAAATGTCATCAGATTGCTTATTTAACTGTGTTTTTTTTTTTTTTTTGCAGGTTAACAGTTGACAAATTTTATGGAAAATTATTTAGAAAAAGGTAGCTATTTCTTTTATCCTCAGAAAAGTGAGAAATTATGTGCTCCAAAATATTTTACTAAATATTAATCACTAGGTTAATGCTAGCTGTTGATTAGAAATAAACATGAAATTCTAGGGCTCAAAAAGGGAGAGGTATATTTCTAATTCATATGTGTTATAGAGTTTGCCTGGATGAGGCTATGGAGCTAGAGGGAGTATGGTCTATTAGATATGATGACTTCATTTTGGCCCTTAAACTACTGAAACTTGATAATAATCTATTATGCATATCAGGAAAACATTAATTTGAACATACATTTGCTAAGTCTGCTAACTAACTTAAACAAGATATCTACATCATTAACTTATTCATTTACTCTCTAAAAATCTTAATCAAGCACTACTTAGTGGATGAGATGCTATACCAGATATTAGTTACATAGATATAAGTAGAATTCTGATTTAGCGTAAGTGTGAGAGACTTGCTTAGTTTCTCTAGTGACTATAGAGATGAATATCACGATAGCAAAAAGAGAAGTAATGTTAAGAGAGGGATTTTTGTTAAGATGGAAACAAAATGACAGCATGTTTTTATTCTGATAAAATAGAATACAGGGGAATAGTGTCTCAGCAAGATGTTCCATTAGGTACTGATGGATGAACTACAGTTTGCACATAGATTGCTCTAAAATTGTGAATTACCGTAGGACGAGAGAAGGTAAAGTAGGGACATAGTGCATTGAATGTAAGCTGACGCTGAGATGTGAGATTGAGAACCTTATGAGGGTCTTTTTTTGATTTAACCTTCCCCTACTCATTACAAATGAATCATCAAATGAAAATAGGAATAAAAATGTTGGATAAAGAATGGCCAATGAAATATTATGTAATTCTGAGCAGCCTTTTAGATCTACTTGAGGTTAAACGTCATACATTTAAAAGCATTGTTTGGCATAATTGTCTTGCCCGCTGCGGTCACATTCAGTTGCGCAGAGTACTGGATTTGGTCAGGGCTGTAATTTCACTAACGAAGTGAAAGGAAAAAAAGTGACCAGAGGAATAAAGAAAGTGGGTATAACCAAAGGCATTGCAATAATATATTTAAAATGCAGCCATGGAATTTGTCCTGAATTAATGAAGTGAAGACATGAAAGGGATAAGACATTGTTAAAAAATAGTGGGAGGTAACAAACATTATTTTTAATGGTGAAAAGTTCAAGATTTCCCTCTTAGATCTGGAGTAAGGTTAGGATGCCCATTTTCACCACTGCTGTTCAAAATAGTACCACAAGTCCTCACCAGAGCAATTAAGCAAGAAAAAATTACAAAAAGTATCCATAGAGGGTAAAAAGAAGTAAAAGTGCCTCTATTCATTGATAACATGGACTTACATGTTTTCTCCTATATTGAAAACCCTAAGAGTTGACAAAAGAAAAAATGGTTAAAACTGATACACAAATTCAGTTAAGTCACAAAATGCTAAATAGTTGGTGATTCTGTTTACTAACAATCCACTATTTGAAAATGAAATTAAGAAAATAATCCCTTTTACTACAGCATCCTCCCAAGATAAAATACTTAGATATAAATTTAACCAAGAAGGCAAAAGATCTGTATACTGAAAACCATAAAGCATCGATGAAAGAAATTGAAGGTGACACAAATAAATGGAGAGATACACTGTGTTCATAGTTTGAATGAATTAATATTGTTAAAAATGTCTATACTACCAAAATAAATTTAGTGACTTTAATGCAATCCCTGTTAAAACCGTAATGCCATTCTTCATAGAAAAAGATCAAAACCATAAAATTGACATGAAACCACCACAATAGACCCTGTTTAGTTAAAACAACCTTGAGTAAAGGAAAAAAAAATCATAAAAAAAAGAAATAAACCAAGCTACAGAGAACAATAGTGGATTTCAAAATATATTACAAAACCACAGCAAACAATATTGACTGGTATTAGCACAAAAATGGACAAATCAACTAGTAGAATAGGATAAAGACCAGAGGAATAAACACACATGTGAATATTCAATTGATTTTTCACTAAAGGTACTGAGTATATACAATGGGGGAAAGGAAAGATAGTCTTTTCAATAAATGATTTGGAAAAATTGGAAAGCTAAAGCTACATGCCCAAGAATGAACATGGCCTCTTATCTCATTCCTGATACAAGAAACAACTCAAAATTGAATAAAGACTTACAAGATCTAAAACTGTAAAACTATTAGGAAAAAAATAGGAGAAAACAAATATTACATTGATGTGATTAGTGATTTCTCAGATATAAATCCAAAAGCACAAGAAACAAAAGAAAAAATATACAAATGGTTTTGCATCAAACTGAAAAGATTATGCACTTCAAAGGAACCAATTAACAGAGTGAGGAGATAATTCATAGATTACCAGAAAATATTTGCAAATCATACATAAGATAAGAGCCTCAATTTATTCAATAACAAGGAAATAAATAATCATATTTTAAAACAGGTAAAGGATATCAATAGATATTTCTCAAAAGATTACATACAAATAGGCAACAGATAGATGAAAACAATCTCAACATCTCTAATCATAAGATAAATGCCAATTAAAACCACAATGAAATATCACCTCGCCCTTGTTAGATTTGCTATTATCAAAAACAAGAAAGATAACAAGTGTCAGTGCAGATGCGGAGGAAAGAAAGCCCCAAAAGCTATTGTTTATTTTGTAAATAAGTACAGCTATTTTGGAAAATAGTATGATAGTGTCTCAAAAAACTAAAAATAGAATTACGATAATCCATCAATCCCATTTTTTGATATGTATCTGAAAAAAAAATCAGTATGTCAAAAAGATGCCTACACTCCCAAGTTTGTTGCATAGTTATTCCCAATTATAAAAAATATAAGAACCCTGAAGTACTTATCAACAGATGAATGTATTAAAATGTGGCATAAATTAAAAATGTAATACCAGGCATTCATTTTTATTTTTTTAGTCATTCTTAAAAAGGCAAGAATTTTATCTTGTAAGACAAAGTGGGTGAACCTAGAGACATTATGTTAAGTGAAACAACTCACCAAGAGAACAATACCATGTAATTTCACTCACATGTAGAATCTAAGTGAGGAACTCCTAGGAAGTGGGAATGGTAGGTGACAGAAGCTGGGGGATGAGGGCAAGGCCTGCCCAGGAAAGGGGAGATGTTAATCATGGAGTACAAAGTTCCATCTAGACAAGAAGAATAGGGTCTGGGGATAGCACGGCGTGGTGACAGTAGTTACTTGTATACTTCAAAACAGCTAAAAGAATTAATTTTAATGTTCTCTAAAAACTAATAATAAATATTTGAGATGAGCAATGTGTTAATCATCCTCATTTGTTCATTCTGTGACAGATAAATGTATCAAAACACCACACTGTACCCCATCAATACATATAACTATTATTTGTCAACTGAAAATAAAATAAAACACAAAAGAAAAGAGGTAGGAACAATTCACTGTAGTACTCAGTGAAGTGGAAGGATTTTTTAAGCTGGAAAATGTATGGAAGGGAGCAGAAAGGGTAAGGAAGTGGTGGTAGATGTAAATTGGTGGCTTGAACCTACTATGAAGCTAATTTATAGCTGTCGTATGAAGGGATAACCCAACTATAACACAAGAATATGGGGCAAGGGGCAAGGGTAGGGACGGGAGTGGGGAGGTTGGAGCAGAGGGAGGGTAATTGGTGGGGCCACAACTATGGTGCATCTTGGAAGGGTACAGGTGAACCTTACTAAATACAGAATACAAATGTCTTCATATAATAACTGAGAAAATGCCAGGAAGGCTATGTTAATCAGTTTGATGAAAATAGTTCAGATTGTATATGAAACCAGTACATTGTACCCCTTGATTGCACTATTGTACACAGCTATGATTTA
>CAUYRH010078980.1:0-13446 GCA_963574655.1 Perodicticus potto
TCCTTCCATCTCAGAGGGAGAGGAATGTGTCATCCAGGGTTTTTTCTTTCCACAGAGACTAAATCTCCTTGGCTGGTCTTTACATGGAAGATCCTCCAATTCTCTGGTACTTGAGTGAAGAACAAGGAAGAGCCTTAGAGACTCAAACTGATGAATAAACCAACTGCTTCCATGATGTCATATAGCCATGAGAAAAACAGGGATGCTGCAGGCATGGTTAGTATTGTCTTAGGAACTTTCAGTCTAGAGCAAAGGGTTAAATGGTTGAGTTCAGTATCATGTAGTTAGTTTGAAGAAGGGGAGCTATACAGGGGACTTGGGCTCCATTTGAGCCACTGCCCTATGTTGTTGTGAGTTCCAATGTCACCACATGGAAAGAATCGTTATCATTTTTGTTTATCATGTTTGGATGATTGGCTAAATTGGTTGTATGTTATGAAATAGACAAAAAAGTACCTTAAATAATTAAACACATACAAACTCTGGAAGTAGAATTTATGTTGAGCAAGCTTAGAAAAGATAGAAAAATAGAACCAGGTGTGGTGGCTCACACCTGTAATCCCAGCACTCTGGGAGGCTGAGGCCAGGTGGATTGCTGGAGCTCAGGAGTTGAAGACCAGCCTGAGCAAGAGTGAGACCCTGTTCTCTACAAATAGAAAAACAAAAAACTAGCCAAGTGTTGTGATAGGCACCTGTAGTCCCAGCTACTCAGGAGACTAAAATCAAGAGGATCACTTGATTGCAGGAGTTTGTGATTGCTGTGAGCTATGACACCATAGCACTCAACCACAGGGCAACTGAGTGAGACTCTGTCTCAAAAAAAGAAAGAAAGAAAAGATAGAAAAATAATCCAGCAGCACAGGGATCAGAGCATAGGACTTCTTCTACTTCAGCCTTCCCCAGATGTCTGGCTCTACACTGGATTCTTCCCTCACAGAACTGAACAGAGGAGATCAGTTTGGGTGGCTGCCCCTGTTATCTCTGTAGAGCTGGTGCTTATGCTTTTTCTAAAGCCAAAAGTAGATAAAGGGGTTTAAAGAATTCTACATTTTGGTGCCTTAATTTCCATCTTTTTAAATTAAAGCCCTGTTCTTCTAGAGACATTTAATCATATAACCCACCAACCTGTTTTCTATTCCTTCAGATGTGGTAGGTTCTACAAGTTACAAGAAAGTAAATATAAACACAACAATGAAAAATCCCTCTATATTACTCCTCCGCCCTTTCCCTATCTCTCCTGTCCATGTGTGTACACTTTATTTCATCACAGTGAAATCAAAACCTCACAGTGCATTGTAGCATACTTGTGAGCACAAAGTGCCTGGTCAGTTAACTTTGCAGTAATGTGTGTGTGCATATGGTTTTCCAAATGCAGACTTCCTCAGATATTATGGCCTTCTGCAGGCTCTGGAAACTATAAAGGGCCAGCAGAAGATGATGTTTCAGGGTGGTGATTTTGGTCTTCATTTGGACCATCAGTGTTTATATTGTGATAAGAAGTGTCAAGTGTAAAGGGACTCTGTGCTGTGCTGCTGTCTCTAGCTGGGTGCTACTGATAATGGGTCTGGGGAAGCAGCAACAGATAACCTTTTCTTTTTGAGAAAGAGTCTCAGTCTCACTTGCACTTGATAGAGTACTTTGGCATCATAGCTCACAGCAACCTCAAACTCTTGGGCTCAAGTGATTCTCTTGCCTCAGCCTCCCAAGTAGATGGGACTACAGGTGCCCGCCACGACACCTGGCTATTTTTAGAGAAGAGGTCTAGCTTTGGCTCAGGCAGTCCACCCACCTTGGCCTCCCAAGTGCTAGGATTACAAGTGTGAGCCACCAGCACCCAGCCCAGACAACTTTTTAATAAAGATCCATGGACCTCTTCCACACCCGCAGGAGTCACATTACTTAGATGGGGGCCTGGTTACCAAATAGGCACACTGAAGCTTTGAAGCTTGAGAGGCAATGCTCAGCTAAGTAGCTCTCAGTCCAGGCTTTCAATTAGGATCACATGATCAGTATGAAGAAATGCTATCACCTGTGCCCTCCCCACAGCGTGTGTGTGGGGCTGGGTTGGAGCCTCATGTGATATTAATTAAGTGCCCTACGTGATTTTTTTTTTTTTTTTTTTTTTTTAGAGACAGAGTCTCATTTTATCTCCCTCAGTAGAGTGCTGTGGCATCACAGCTCACAGCAACCTCCAGCTCTTAGACTTAGGCGATTCTCTTGCCTCAGCCTCCTGAGTAGCTGGGACTACAGGCGCCCGCCACAGGGCCGGGCTCGAACCCACCCCCCTGGGGCCATGGGGCCAGCACCCTACTCACTGAGCCACAGGTGCCGCCCTTCCCTACGTGATTCTAAGGTGAGGCCAGGTTCAAGAATATGAGCTCCTAGACCTGTTCATGAAAGTCCATCCTTTTTTTCAAAGGAAGGCCAAAAGGCCTGCTCTGCTTGCGTTTGGTGGGTGTGGGCCAATGCAGCCCACACTCCCATGGCTCCAACAGAAATTGCTGCTCCTGTGACAGGGGAGGGCACTTAAGGGCAGGAAAAGAGAAAAAAATCACATTTTCTTCTTCATGTAGAAGCTCATTGTGCCTTAATCTCTATTGTGACAAGGTACAGATGACAGACTTCTTCTGCACTTCATGGTTCTTCTGCCTGTGAGTGTGGGAGTAGAAGATGAAAGTGTTACTGATGCCTTGAAATGCAGATTCTCAAGATGCAGCTGTGATGTGTCTGGAAGGATTTGTCTACTTCCTAGAGAAGCAGGAAGGAGAGGAAGAAATGGCTAGTTCTCAGGTAAGAGTCTCCTGGGTCAGGGGCTGTATCCTACTTTTACTCCTAGAAGTTTGTGTAACAGCACCTCACACCAATTTGTCCTCATATAGTAGAAGTTTATTCACTTGGTTAAGGTGGTTTTTTATTTTTTATTTTTTGAGACAGAGTCTCAAGCTGTTGCCCTGGGTAGACTGCTGTGGTGTCACAGCTCACAGCAACCTCCAATTCGGGCTCAAGTGATCCTCTTACCTCAGTTTTTTTCTATTTTTAGTAGAGATGGGGTCTCACTTTTGCTCAGGCTAGTCTTGAACTTGTGAGCTCAAGCAATCCACCTGCCTCAGCCTCCCAGAGTGCTAGGATTACAGGCGTGAGACACCACGTCTGACTTGTTTTTTTGAGATTGAGTCTCACTCTGTTACCCTGGGTAGAGTGCCATGGTGTCATAGCTCACAGCAACTTCAAATTCTTAGGCTCAAGCAATTCCCTTGCCTCAGCCTCCTGAGCATCTATGACTATAGGTGCCCACCACAAAGGATGCTATTTCTATTTTTAGTAGACACGAAGTCTCACATTTGCTCAGGCTGGTCTCCAACTTCTGAGCTCAAGAAATCCACCTGCCTCAGCCTCTCAGAGTACTAGGATTACAGATGTGAGCTGCCATACCCAGCCTGGTTAAAATGCTTTTTTGGCAAATTCCTCCACTATAAATAAAGTTAATTATTCTTTTTCATTTTATCATTAGTAAGTATCTTGGGGGAGTTTTACTGAATGATGTACATAAATCATCACCTTTAATCTGAAAGCACCTCTCTCTCTCTTTTTGTTTTTTGTTTGTTTTATTTTTTGACACAGTCTCACTATGTTGCCCTCGATAGAGTGTCGTGGTGTCTCAGCTCACAGAAACCTCAAACTCTTGGGCTTAAGTGATTCTCTTGCCTCAGCCTCCCAAGTAGCTGGGACTACAGGTGCCCGCCACAACACCTGGCTATTTTTTTTTTGTTGTCATTGTTGGTTTAGCAGGCCCAGGCTGGGTTCAAATGCACCAGCCCCCTAACCACTGACCTACGGGCACTGAGCCTGCTTTTTGTTTTTTTTTTGCTTATAGATTGCCTTGGGAAATAAACTTTCTTATTTTGGTTAGAGAAAATAGGATAAAACTCAGATAAAATAGGATAAAACTCAGACTGTACCATTTACTGTATGTTTGACAAAATATTCTACTAGAAGGGTTGGCAGTGCTGAGATGTTTGTTAGAAATGTAAACACTCATCTTCTACTCCAGATCTCCTGAATCAGAATCTGTATTTTAGTAAGATCTTTGGTTCACTATAATATATATGTGTTAAAATTTTAGTAGTACCTTTCTAACTCAACATGCTTACTATGACTTTTCCATATGAGAAACATATACAGCTTATTATATACACACCAAGCAAAAGCATATATACTTGTGTTGATGCTTTTAATTTTATACTTCATCATCTAGACAAGTACAATATCTACACTTGTTTTATGGATTTTTTTGCTATTCTATGTCCTAGAAGTTAGATAATACGGTAGAGACTACTAGGACATAATTACTATAATTCTGGTCATTCCTATCTGTCAAAGGCAGGTCTCTTCACTCTCATTTTAAATTTACTCAAAATGAGATTGCTGCCCTTGGCTACTTTGTAAATGTGTGGGTTTTTCTTTTTTTTTTTTTTTTATAGGAATTGTTAACATTCAAAGATGTGGCCATAGACTTCTCTGCGGAGGAGTGGACATGCCTGGATTCTGCTCAGCGGAATTTGTATAGGGATGTGATGTCAGAGAACTACAGAAACCTGGTCTCTGTGGGTGAGGAAAAACTCCTTTAGGATTCCTAATGCAACTTGGGGTTTTGTTTGCTTTCTTTGTGGGATATTTTATGGGAGTTTCTACTTTTCATGAATGAGTTTCAGATCCCTGGTTTCAAGGAAAACGTTGGGGCTTATTGTTGTAGAAAAGAAGATCTTCAAGATGTTTCATCTTGAAATGGACCTTTCCCTTTTTTGAACTGATCTGTACATTTATTCTACATGAGTGACAATTATTCTACATGGGTGACAATTCTAAAAATTTGGTGCATAAAACATTATTGTCCAGACCTTATAATCCAGTTTATACCGCCAGTTTTTAATTCAGATACTGGATAGTGGAGCTGAGCACCCACAAGTTTAAAATAATTTCTAAATATTCTAATGGCTCTGTTAAGAACCAGTATTTTGGGTTTATTTTCTAGAAACTTCTATAATGTTCTTCTCTACTGAGTACAGTACTAGGTTGGTAATTGGAGAATTCTAGTAATAGTCATGTTATTGCTTTCAAATGAAATAGGTCTCGCTGCCTCTAAGCCGGACCTGATCACCTGTCTGGAGCAAAGTCAAGAGCCCTGGAATGTGAAGATACTTGAGGTCCTAGCCAGTCACCCAGGTACGTGGGAGTGAATAAGGCAAATGACACAGGTGAGAGGTCTGAAGGTCTAGGAGGAAAGTCAACCTTAAAATGTTGTTGGGGAGCTCTACTCCAATGGAAATGGTTTCTAAGAAGCCTGGATTTCTTTCTCTTGTTCTCTCACAGAGGCATTTTCTGTCCCATGCTCTAAAATTTTCTAAGAACTCTACTTCTGTGATATTCTTTCAAGGTTGCAGTAAGAACCATTATCATGGCTTACAGAGGCTGCATTGTAAACCTTCTGTTCTCTTTTCTATCGTGTCTAAAATGTGTTTGTGTCGTGATATTATTGGTAATGTTTTCAGGAATCCCAGGAACACCAGTGACAGGTGTACATTTTCTACTTTAGCATTTCCTATCATGTGGAGCTTTCCATTGTTATTTTGCAGAAATAAAAATGGAAATGCTAGGCTGTAATCCTAGCATTCTGGGAGGCCAAAGTGCGTGGATTACTTGAGCTCAGGAGTTCGAGACCAGCCTGAGGAAGAGTGAGACCCTGTCTTTTCTAAAAATAGAAAAATCTACCCGGGCACAGTGGTACACTTGTAGTCCTAGCAACTCAGGAGGCTCAGGCAAGAGGATCTCTTGAGCTCAAGAGTTTGAGGTTGCCGTCAACTCTAACACCATGACACTTTAGCCTGGGGCAACAGAGTGAGACTCTGTCTCAAAATACAAACAGAAAAAGAACACTAAAAACCTCTCTAAATGTAAGAATATCTCACATTATTTTACTTTAGAATGTTATTTTTTAGTATGAACTGAGATAACAATTTAATTGGATAATTTCATATTCCCCAATTGTAATATAGTTTAATATACCTACTCACTTCCTAGATTTCTTAAATATACTATGTCATTAGGGATTATAGAACATTGCTGAGCATATATTAAATTCTTACTTGTGAACTTATATTTTAATAACTTATGTTTCTCTTGTTTAGTATGAAGCTTACCTTGACTATATTATTCACATATATATACACGAGTGGTGTGTATATGTGTGTATGTACAACATGTAGATTTCTATAAATATGTATTTGTGTTGAGTGTAATGATTCAACATGTATAAATTGTAAAGTGGCAAGACCTGTATAATCAAGTTAAAGAACATATTTGTCATCTCACACAGTTACTCTATTTTTTTTGTTTGTTTGTTTTATTTGAGACAGAGTCTCACCATGTCACCCTCAGTAGAGTCCTGTGGCGTCACCGCTCACAGCAACCTCAAACTCTTGCGCTCAAGTGATTCTCTTGCCTCAGCCTTCCAGGTAGCTGGGACTACAGGTGCCAGCCACATCGCCTGGCTATTTTTTATTGTGGTTGTTGTTGTTGTTGTACTTGTCATTGTTGTTTAGCAGGCCTGAGCCAGGTTCGCACCTGCCAGTCCCAGTGTATATGGCCAGCGCCCTAACCACTGAGCACAGGCACCGAGCCAGTAGATGGAAATCTTAATAATTCCTTTTAGAGAAGGGCATGGTGGCTCATGCCTGTAATCTGAGCACTCTGGGAGGCCAATGCAGGTGCATCACTTGAGCTCAGGAGTACAAGACCAGCCTGAGCAAGAGCGAGACCCCCACCTCTAAAAAAGAGCCAGAAGAAAAAAATAGCCAAGCATTATAGTGGGCACCTGTAGCCCCAAGAAGGGAGGCTGAGGCAAAGGATGGCTTGAGCCCAAGAGTTCAAGGTTGCTATGAGCTATGACACCACAGCACTCTACCAGGGACAAGAAAGTGAGACCCTGTCTCAAAAAAAAAAAAAAAAAAAATTCCTTTTAACTGAAGTAAATTTATATGTTAAAGGGAATATATTACTAAATACGGGGTATCTACTAATTATTTTACTTATTTCTCCCATAATGTATAAATTCAAGCACATTGTTTTAAATGTTTCGATCTATGTTATAGACAAATTTCAAACAAATCAGAAAGTGAAAATATAGGCTCTGCGTCTGTGGCTCAATCAATGGGCTAAGGTGCCAGCCACGTACACCCTGAGCTGGCGGGTTGGAATCCAGCCCGGGCCCACCAAGCAACAATGATGGCTGCAACCAAAAAATAGCCAGGCATTGTGGTGGGCGCCTGTAGTCCCAGCTACTTGGGAGGCGGAGACAGGAAACTCACTTGAGCCCAGGAATTGGAGGTTGCTGTGAGCTGGGATGCCACGGGACTCTATCCAGGGTGACAGCTTGAGGCTCTGTCTCAAAAAAAAAAAAGTGAAAATATACACTAATAGTGTCATAAGCAAGATGGAAGAATTAGAGATTACTCACTTGTATACCCACTCTACAATCTATAATTTGGCAGCAATCCGTTGTCAAAGGTAAATTACAGCAAATTAGGGAGCCAAGGAGAGGGTGGTGAATCCCAAAAGACAAGAAAGGTCTTTTTGAGAAAACAGGTCCTAACCTAGAGACATGAGAACTCCTGTTTTTGACCACAGTATAAAAACTGACCCACTCAATGTGATTAACCTAAGAATTCTGTAACCAGGGTGGCACCTGTGGCTCAGTGGCTCAGTAGGGCACTGGCCCCATATACCGAGGGTAGTGGGTTCAAACCTGGTCCTGGCCAAACTGCAACAAAAAAATAGCCGGGTGTTGTGGCCGGCATCTGCAGTCCCAGCTACTCAGGAGGCTGAGGCAAGAGAATCGCCCAAGCCCAAGAGCTAGAGGTTGCTGTGAGCTGTGATGCCACGGCACTCTACCAAGGGCAACAAAGTAAGACTTTGTCTCCGAGAAAAAAAAAAAAAGAATTCTGTAACTATCTCCAACTCCTCCCAGCCAGTCTAGGAGTGATCCTGCCCATCCAGAGACCTGGGCAAGATGCCCATTCATAGCCATGAAAGCAGGCCTAAAGTCTTTGGTCTTTATCATGGTCTGAGAAGTAGTTCTCTGATTCAGTTCCAGCCCTCTTAGCCACAGTTCTTAGCCAGTCTTGTCTACCTAGGGATCCATAGAGTGACCTGAAAACTATCCTATGAGGTGCTCAGTGGGAACTGTACTCTTCTACACATGTGGTGTCTAGTCTAAAATATGTGCTTTCACCTGTAGAAATACAAGTGCCTATTCTACAAATAAAAGTCAGGAAGGCAATCCAGCCAGCAAAAAAACGACCAGATTCACAACCACTCAAGTCCCTGGCAACAAGCTCACCAAGCGAGATGCCACTGCAGCCTTGCAGCAGCCTTGTAGCCAAGATACAGCTGCTCTCCACTGCAAACCCAAAAGACATTCCATCAGCTTGACAAACCAAGAGAATATTTTTACCTCCAGAAACCAGTTTATAAATATTGCGGACAGCAAAACAAGGTTATATTGTGCCTTTTTTCAGTGCTTCTATTTTAACATAATACTGGAAGTCCTAGGCAAAACAATTTGACAGGAAAATGAAAAAAAGCCAACCAAATTGAAAAGAAAAAATAAAGATGTCATTATAGATGACATAATCTTATACAGAGAAAAATATAAAGGTTACACCAAAAAACTGTTAAAACTAATGAATGACCTCATAAATTAGCAGAATACAAAATTAACCTAGAAACATGAGTTGTGTTTCTGTACTTTAGTAATGGTATGATTTATTTATTTATTTTTTTTTTTTTTTGAGACAGAGCCTCAAGCTGTCACCCTGGATAGAGTGCTATGGCATCACAGCTCACAGCAACCGTCAATTCCTGGGCTCAAGCGAGTCTCTTGTCTCCACCTCCCAAGTAGCTGGGACTGCAGGCGCCTACCACAACACCCGGCCATTTTTTGGTTGCAGCCGTCATTGTTGCTTGGCGGACCTGGGCTGGATTCGAACCTGCCAGCTCAGGTGTACGTGACTGGCGCCTTAGCCCGCTGAGCCACAGGCGCTGAGCCAGTAATGGTATGATTTAAAAAGAAAAGAATCTCAACTATAGTATCAAAGTAATACATTTTCATCCACACAACCAAAAAGATGAAAGATCTTTATATTGAACAATGATACTGATGAAAATGACACAAACAAATGTAAAAATATCCCATGTTTATATATCAGAAGAATTAATATTGCTCAAGTCCCATATTACCCAAAGAAATCTACATACTTAATATTATTTGTATCAGAATTCCAATGACGTGTTTTAAAAATCAAAATTTTACATAAACCTAAGAAGGACTTATATGAGGAACCCTTCCTTAAACTATGTTGAGGAAGAAGAACAGAGGTAGAAACGGGCGGTGCCTGTGGCTCAGTGGGTAGAGCGTTGGCCCCATATCCTGAGAGTAACAGGTTTGAACCCGGCCCCGGCCAAATAGCAACAAAAAAATAGTCAGGGCATTGTGGTGGGCACCTGTAATCTCAGCTACTTGGGAGGCTGAGGCAAGCGAATCACCTAAGCCCAGGAGTTGGAGGTTGCTGTGAGCTGTGAAGCCACGGCACTCTACCAAGGGCAATAAAGTGAGACTCTGTCTCTAAAAAAAAAAAAAAAAAAAAGAACAGGTAGAAACATTATGCATTCAGATTTGAAATTATTTTTAATAAAATTTAAAAATTTTACTAATATATTAGTAAAAATAGGATGGCACATATATTAAAAATTAACACAAAAAGCAATGGAAGTAAAGAGAAAGCCTAGAAGTAGACCCAGGCATATAAAGTCAACTAATTTTTGACAGAGGCACCAAGAATACATGATACAGAGAATAATCTCTTCAATAGTTGTTGAAAACTGGATACTCAACAGCAAAAGAATAAAATTAGACCATTTTTCGCACATTTGCCTAAAAATTAACTCAAAATAAAGACAGATGAAATACATGAAGATTTAAAAATCATAAAACAAACATGGAATATCTTCTTGATATTGGTCTTGACAATAATTTTTTGGATATGACAAAAAATACTATAACAAAAGCAAATATAGACTATCATACAAAAAAGGTTCTACACAAAGAGACCAATGAAGTAAAAAAAAAAATACAGGATGGAAGAAAATTTTTGCAAACCATATATCTGATGTAAGGTTCAGATCCAAAATATATTAAGAAACTCAAAAATATAAGGCAAAAACAATGACAATAAAAACCCACTAAAAAAGAAAAGATTAAATAGATATATTTTTTTAAAAACTCATATGAATGGCCAACAGGTATTTTAAAAGGTCCTCAACATCACAAAGCACTTGGGAGGCAGAAGTGGTTGGATTGCCTGAGCTCACGGGTTTGAGGCCAGCCTGAGCAAGAGAGAGACCCTGTCTCAAAAAAATATCTGGGCATTGTGGAGGGTGCCTGTAGTCCCAGCTACTCTGGAGGCTAAGGCCAGAGAATTGCTTAAGCCCAAGAGTTTGAGGTTGCTGTGAGCTGTGATGCCCCAACACTCTACCCAGGGTGACATAGTGAGACTTTTCTCAAAAAAAAAAAAAAAAGGCTTGGCACCTGTAGCTCAGTGAGTAGGGCACTTGCCACATACACCAAAGCCTGAGGGTTTCAGCCCAGCCTGAGCCTGCTAAACAACAAAGACAACTGCAACCAAAAAATAGCCAGGTGTTTGTGCTGGTTGCCTGTAGTCTCACCTGCTTGGGAGGCTGAGGCAAGAGAATCACTTAAGCCCAAGAATTTAAGGTTGCTGTGAGCTGTGATGTCACAGCCCTCTACTGAGGGCAATATAGTGAGACTCTGTCTCCAAAAAAAAAAAAAACCACCAATCATCAGACAAACAAATTAAAACAAAAATAAGCTATCATCTCACAATTCTTAGGGTAGCTAATACCACAAAGAAGGGAGATAGCAAGTGTTAATGAGGGAATGAAGAAAAAGAAATACAGTGCACTGTTGTTGAGTTGTAAATTGGTAGAGTCATTATGAAAACCAGTATGGAGGCTCTTTTAAAATTAAAAAACACAAAAGAATAGAACTACCACATAATCCATCAATCTTACTCTTTTGCATGTAACTAATGGAAATGAAATCAGAATCTTGGCCAGTCTTGGTGATTCATGCCTATAAGCACTCGGGGAGGCCAAAACAGGAGGACAGCTTGAGCTCAGGAGGTTGAGACCAGCATTAGCAAGAGTGAAACCTCCTCATCTCTACTAAAAATAGGAAAATTAGCCAGGCATCCTGGCATGTTCTTGTAGTCCCAGCTACTTGAGAAGTTGAAACAAAAGGATTGCTTTGAGCCCAAGAGTTTGAAGTTGCAGTGAGCTATGAAGACACCACTGCACTCTAACCAGGGTGACAGTGAGACTTCCTCAAAGAAAAAATCAGAATCTCTCCAATCAGCCAAAATAAAGAACAAAAAAAAAAATCAATCTCACATATAGGAACCCCTACATTATTAGAGTTTTACTCACAGTTGTCAAGATAATGAAAATAACCTAAATGTCCATGGACACTGAATGGATAAAGGAAAGATGATGTGTATACACATAACAGAATATTATTCAGTCATAAAAAAAAACAGTAAAATCCTGCCATTTACTCACACAATAGACCTGGAAGACTTATGCTAAGGGAAATAAGCCAGACCCAGAAAGATAAATACTTCATGTTTTCACTTCTATGGAAACTCTAAAAAGATTTAATTCATAGAATCAGAGAGAACAAAGGTAGTTTCTAGAGGAAGGGAAATTAGAAAAATGCTTTCAAAAGGGTACAAACTTTTTCAGATATAAGATGAGTAAGTTTTGAGGATATAATGGGTAGCATTATGACTATAGCCATTAATACTATTTTATTCCCCAGATTTGCTAAGACACTAACCTTAAGTGTTCTCAACAAGAAAAAGTAACTGTGGGCGGCACGTGTAGCTCACTGGTTAGGGCACCGGCCACATACACCCAGGCTGCTGGGTTCGAACCCCACTTGGGCCAGCTAAACAGCAGTGACAACTGCAACAAAAAAATAGCCAGGCATGTAGCAGGTTCCTGTAGTCTCAGCTACTTGGGAGGCTGAGGCAAGAGAATCGCTTAAGCCCAAGAGTTTGAGGTTGCTATGAGCTATAATACCATGGCACTCTACAGAGGGTGACATAGTGAAACTCTGTATAAAAAAAACGGCTCAGCTCGTGTGGCTCAAGTGGCTAAGGCGCCAGCCACATACACCTGAGCTGGCGGGTTCAAATCCAGCCTGGGCCCACCAAACAATGACGGCTGCAACCAAAAAATAGCCAGGCGTTGTGGCAGGTGCCTGTAGTCCCAGCTACTTGAGAGGTGGAGGCAGGAGAATCGCTTGAGCCCAGGAGTTGGAGGTTACTGTGAGCTGTGATGCCACAGCACTCTACCAAGGGTGATAAAGTGAGACTCTGTCTCTAAAAAAAAAAAAAAAATTTCCATCTACTTTCCTCAACCTGTATATAAATGATAACAAGATTTATTATACATACTCATATCTCTTATTTTAAAAATTTGTATTTTTCTTTTATTTAGAAAGATAAATCACATTGCTTTAAATTAAAAAAAAGAAATGTAAGGATTTTCATTGGTTTCTAAAGACTCAATTATGGCCTTTTCCTTTTGTATAAGAATAGCATCCAATTGATGATATTAATAATATAGTAAAAAATTAGCTTTAGTGTATTTTATTGATTGATTGAGATAGTCTCACACTGTTGCCCTGGGCAGAGTGCTTTTGTGTCATAACTCACGGCAACCTCTAATTCCTGGCACCAAGCGGTCCTCTTGCCTCAGCCTCCTGAGTAGCTGGGACTACAGGCACCTTGCACAATGCTTGGCTAGTTTTTCTATTTTTAGCAGAGAAGGGATCTTTCTCTTGCTCAGGCTGGTCTCAAACGCCTGAGCTTAGACGATCCACCTACCTCTGCCTGCTTCAGTGTATTTTAAATGCTTTTCCATTAAAATTTTCTCAGCTGGATGTGGTGGCTCATGCCTGTAATCTGCACTCTCCGGGAGGCTGAGGCAGGTGAATTGCATGAACTCAGGAGTTCGAGACTAGCCTGAGCAAGAGTCAGACCTCATCTCTACTAAAAATAGAAAACTAGCTGGGTATTGTAGTAGGGCCTGTAGTCCCAGCTACTTGGGAGACTGAGGCATGAGCATCTTTTGAGCCCCAAAATTTGAGGTTGCTGTGAGCTATGAGGACATCATGGCACTCTATCCAGGGTTGTAGGGCTAAGACTCTGTCTCAAGAAAAAGAAATAGAGTTTTATAGTTATATTTCTTATATTTAAGTATTTAATCCATTTGCAGTTTTTTTGTTTATGATGCATGGGAAGGATTCAC